>CAUYRT010088837.1:0-65770 GCA_963574885.1 Lepilemur ruficaudatus | reverse complement strand
ACTCTGTTGCCTGGGCTAGAGTGCCGTGGCAGCAACCTAGCTCACAGCAACCTCAAACTCCTGGGCTCAAGCGATCCTTCTGTCTCAGCCTCCCAAGTAGCTGGGACTACAGGCATGCGCCACCATGCCCGGCTAATTTTTTCTATATATATTTAGTTGGCCAATTAATTTCTTTCTATTATTAGTAGAGATGGGGTCTCGCTCAGGTTGGTCTCGAACTCCTGACCTTGAGCAATCCGCCCGCCTCGGCCTCCCAGAGTGCTAGGATTACAGGCGTGAGCCACCGCGCCCGGCCAAGTCTGGCATGTTTTAAAGAAAAGGTGGATACTTTTGGTTATATGAACAGGAGAACCATTGTGTTAGATTTCCACATTAAATCGTACACACAAGATCTGGACTTTATTTTGGAAAGACCTTGTCTTATTAATTAAAAAATAATTAATAGACTTTAATTTTTCAGAGCGGTTTTAGGTTCACAGTAAAACTGAGTGGAAAGTACAGAGGATCCCCCTCTCCAACCTCCCTTACCATCAATACCTCCAACCCCCGCAGAGCGGTGTGTTTGTTACAATTGATAAACCTAGATTTACATGTCATTATTAACCAAAGCTCTTACAGTTTCACTCTTTGTGTTGCACATTCTGTGAGTTTTGATAAATGTAAGGATGACTTCTATCCACCCTTATAGTATCATACCGAATAGTTTCACTGCTTTGAAAATCCTCTGTGCTTTACCTATTCATCCCTGCCTTTCTCCCTTCCCCAGAATCCCTGGCAACCACTGATCCTTTTACTGTCTCCATGGTTTTGCCTTTAGCCATATGTATTTCTCCATGTCTTTTTGTGGCTTTATAGCTCATTTCTTTTTAGTACTAAATAATATTCCATTGTATGGATGTACTAGTTTGTTGATCCATTAACTTTTTGAAGGACACTTCGGCTACTTCCAAGATTTGGCCGTTCTAAAATAAAGCTACTGTAAACATTTGTGTGCAGATATTTGTGTGGACATAAATTTTCAATGAATTTGGATAAATAACAAGGAGCACAATTGCTGGATTGTATGTTAAGAGCACGTTTAATTTTGTAAAAAGCTGCAAAATGTCCTTCAAAGTGGCCATACCATTTTGTATTTCTACCAAAAATGAATGAGAGTTCCTCTTGTTCCACATCTTCCTTAGTATTTGGTGGCAGTGTTTTGGGTTTTAGCTATTCTAATAAGTATGTAGTGTATCTCGTTTCAATTTGCAATTCCCTACTGACATATGATGGTTGGGCGTCTTTTCATATGCTTATTGTCATCTGTATATCATCTTTGGAGAGGTGTTGGTTTAGTCTTTTGTCCACTTTTTAATTGGTTGTTTCCTTATTGTTGAGTTTTAAGAGTTCTTTATATATTTTGACTAGCAGTCCCTTACATAGTGGCTCCCAACCTTTTTGGCACTAGGGACCGGATTCATGGAAGATAATTTTTTCACAGACCTGGGTAGGGACATGGGGGGATGGTTTTGGGATGATTCAAGCACATTACATTTACTGTGCAGTTAAACCTCTCTGTTAGTGATAATCTGCATTTGCAGCCGCTCCCTAGTGCTAGCATCACCGCCTCATTTCTATCTCAGATCATCAGGAATTACAGTCTCATAAGGAGCACGCAACCTAGATCCCTCGTATGCATAGTTTACAGTAGGGTTCGTGCTCCTATGAGAATCTAATACTGCTGCCGATCTGACAGTAGGCGGAGCTTATGAGGTGACGTGAGTAATGAGGATTGGCTGTAAATACAGGTGAAACCTCCCTCCCTAGCCCACCGCTCACCTACTGCTGTGCAGCCGGGTTCGTAACAGGCCATGGACCCTTACTGGTCCACGACCCCAGGTGTTGGGGACTGCAGCTTTACCAGATATGTCTTCTGTAAATATTTTCTCCCAGACCGTGCCTGGTCTTCTTATTTTCTTGAGAATGTCTTTCAAACAGCAGAAGTTTTCAATTTTAATGAAATGCAACTTAACAATTTCTTTTTCATGGATCGTGTCTTTGGTGTTGTGTCTGAAAAGTCACTGCCAAACCAAGGATCATCTACATCTCTCCTTTGTTCTCTTCTAGGAGGTTGTAGTTTTGCATTTTACATTTAGGTTTATGATCTATTATGAGTTAATTTTTGTAAAATATGTCAGGTCTGCATCTAGATTCATTTTTTCTGTACGTGGATGTCTATAGTTGTTCCATCATCATTTGTTAAAATGACTGTCCTTTCTCCACTGTATTGCCTTTGTTCCTTTGTCAAAGATCAGCTGACTATATTTGTGTGGGTCTATTTCTGGGCTCTCTATTCTGTTCCACTGATCTATTTGTCTGTTCTTTTGCCAATACCATACTGCCTTGATTACTGTATTTTTAAAATTATAATTAGTAAACTATTTAAATGTTTTTTAAAATTTGAGAAGCAAGTTATCTTAAAACAATTTCTATTATTTAGTATGAGCTAATATGCTATGTTATTTTAAAAATTAAATATATTATTGGGAATCATTTTAGCAAAATTTGTATGTAATGGAAATAGTGTCACAATGGAAAGAAATAAAATGGTAATATTTCCATTTTAAAAGGACTGTACTTTCATACAGTAGCTAATTTTGTCATTTTGTTTTGGCTATTTAATACGTATTTTAAAAGTTTATTTTTTCAAAAATGAAATGATATTTTAAATATGATTATAAAAAAACTTCTTTTAATTTTCTAAAATAATATTATCCAGTATGAGAAATCAAGATAGTTGTTGTTATATTTTTTTGATACCTGTTGCTTTTTTAGTATTAAGAAAGAAATGATAACCACTTGTCTGGTGTAAGTCAATGTACAAACACTTTTGTTTGTGAAGGGAAATGACCTAGATCTTGGGAAATGCTAATAAATATATGGCAGTGTTTATTTTTTTGCTTTAAAGACTAATTTGGGAAAAAGACTAATCAGTGTAAGGTAACGTGTGGTAAGTACAGTGTGGGTGGCAGTGTGTTGAGCTCAGTAAGAGGTATGATTGCTGGCTATAAACTAATGCTTTCACACGGGTACTTTTTACTCATGGTTATCTTTAACTTTGTGTCAGAAACATAATATTGACATAAAAGTACTTAGGAAATTATAATGATTATCAGCCATAATCAAGTGTTATGATGTATTTTTTATGTCAGTTTTATCTAGGTCTAATTTACTTACAGTAAACTGTGCCCATTTTAAGTGGGCAGTGTGGTGCCTTTTGATCAAAGCATATAGCTGGGCAACTACCACCACCTTAATGACTTGGAACATTGCTATTACCCCAGAAAGTTCTCGTGTGTTCTTTTGAAGTCAGACCCCCCCATCTCCACTTTCAGACAATCACCAATCTGCTTTCTGTATTATAAATTGATTTGCATTTTCTAGAATTCTTAGGAGTATATCTTGCTTAATGTAGAAGGTATGTTTTAGAAAAATTGATGGTAAATCGAATTTTTTTTAAAATGAACCATATGTTTTATTCTATTTAAATTTCTAAGATGCTCAAATAAAGTTCAGTTGGTATTTTTCTTGAACTCCACTTTTCTTAACATTTTTGGTTTTAAGTTTTCTGCCTTGTCCCTTCTCTTTAATAATTACAATCCATATTGCATGTAATTTAATATATAAAGCCAACTCATGGCACATTATTTTGTAAAGCAAGATATCCTTTTGTAGTTAATCTACTTCCTTTACATATTTTCGAAGTTGATAAACAATTTAAGGAATAAAAGTCTACAGATCCTATTGTATCTTTAGACTTTAATTTTGCCCTTTTTCCATATAATTGTCACTTAGCAGACAGTTTAACCTTAATCTATAAAAGGCCATTTGCCTTGTCCTTATGCCCTCCTGCTCAGACCTCTGGGGATGGGAGAGTGAGGGTGGATAAAATAGCTCTTTACTTCATAACATTCTGTTCTTTGTGACTCTCTTACTCATGCGTGGTCTATTCTAAAAGCGTGCTGAAAAGTAGCAGTTGAGCTCATGGATAAAACAGCCCCACCAGGATGAAGTATTAGAATCCTTTTATGATTTTTTTTTATCAAATGTACTGAATGTTTACTCCTTTATATAGGAAAGAGTTAGTTAAGAATCCTTTGCATACAAGAATAAGTGGAGTTTTCTGGTTTTGCCCAGAAAAGTTCTGTTTCTAGAATTCGTGCTGGTTCATTCATTAGTCATTTTGAAACTAGTTCTAAATAAAAGCCAAACATTATCAAAGTCATATTTGCTCCACTAAACATTTAAATTTCTACTTCATTTGGAAATCTTATAGTCACACATAAAGACAAATAATCCTAATTCAAATTTATCTATAGTAAAACTGTGAGTAACTAATGTTCTCTGAACCAAATCCTCAAGTAAATGGCATTTTGGGGTGGTAAATGTGGATCTGTTAAGAAATCCTAAAAATCTGTGTTTGAACAATGCCTCATCAAAGCCTCAGACAAAGGACAAAATGTTTCAGGAGTCAGTTTGAGAGACAGTGTACATGAGATGGGACCAAAGAACCATCTAATAAGAACAACTAAACTGAGAACTTATATTTTGTGTATTGTTATCCTTCTGAAAATTAGTCAGTCAATACATCTTTTGTTTTTTTAAAATTAAAGAAAAAAACTTTGCTCAGACTGTTTTTGGGATTTTCTCATTTTGGGGGATTATCTGCAGAAGCCCAGGCATATTCCATTCAGCCTACATTGTGGTGGATTAGACATGGTCCTCTCTTCAACAGGTTGAATCAAAGACAAGAGGAAAGAAACATAAACAGTTAACCTATATTACAAAGCAGATTGCACGAGTGTCCTAATGTTGGCATAGACAAACTACGGTGGGGAGGGAGAAGTTAATTCTGGCTTGGACATCATGAGATAAGACTATTTAAATAGGGCCATGAGTGATGAGTTGCATTAAAGTTTTTACTTATTTTTTTCTTTTTCCAAAATTACTATTTACTTTAGAAAATTTGGAAAAACCTGAGAAGCTCAGAGATAAAAAGAAAAATTCTAAAATCACCTTTCATATTTTCACGTGTAGTTCTTTTTTTGTTAGTTAGCTGTTTTTTGACCTGTCATTTTTCATTTTGTAATATGAACATTTCTCCATGTCATTAAATATTTTTCTATCTGCCTCCTTAGTGCAGTAGGCAGCATGTCAGTCTCATACATATTTTTCTGCAGTATCATTCTAAATTACTACATAGTCATTTAACTATTATATAGATCTAATTTATTTAATCAGTCACCTATTGCTGAACATATAGATTGTTTCTGCTTTTTACTATTATGAAAACACTGTCAAAAACATCCTCATGAAGCTGGCTGATTCTTTTAAGTTAGTTCTTATTTTGTCAGAGTAATACATTCACCTAGTCTAAAATTCTAATAGTTCTTAAAGGCCTACTAGAAAATACAGTGGTTCTTTGCCCATTGTTTCTATTCCCCATCTCTAGAGATAGCCATTTTTAACCCTTTATCTGTTTCTTCTGGTTATTATATGTCTCTGTATTGATCAAGTACATATATACACATTGCTATCTTTTGATATATTTATTTTAGACATTGTCTGTTGACTTTGTATTATGGTCTTTGAGGATTTTTCACTTTTGCATGGCCATCTCTTCTCCTCATAGACCCAACATAGTTAGATTACAATTTTTGGCTAGATTAGTTTTACTGTTTCATTATTATAATATACAGATATTATTCATACCCCAGCATTGTAATGAACTCTGATGAAAAGTCTGCTTCTGACTTTTTGTTTTTCTTGAAGTTAATAATGCCTTGTTTTTTCATTTGCTCAGTTTTTTTTGTCTCTCAATAATTATTTCTGTACCTTCTATGAGCTTATTATAATTTTCCATAAAGGGAATGACATCAGGTAATTTATATGTTTCAACTTTTTTCTTGGAGACATTCTTCCAGGAGGCTTCCAGTCTCCTGCCATCTCATTCTCTAGATCTACTTTCTTCTGGAATTTTTTCCCTTCTGTTAACTTAGGTGCTTTCTTTGCCTTTTCTCGAATCTCATATTATTTTCTTTCTAGCCTTACTCTTACATTTTTGTGGTACATAGCCTGTAGTATCTTGAGAAAGGGTATATGAGAGATTATCTTCATTCAGTTTCTTTACTTTACTGATGCTTTGCTTGAATAATTAAATCCTGAATTGGATTAGATTTAGATTTTTTGAAGGAATGTTCCATTGTCTTCCAGCTTGCTGTTGTAAAGTCTAGAGGCTTTTTGATTCCTTGATTAACTATATAAGAAAAATAAGTAGAAGGGGAATGTCTGGGTATAAGTGTGTTATATTTTAAAAACTTTAAAGATGGGGAAGATGAAAAAGGGGAGAGGGACTGGAAGAAGCCAGGTAATAGCAGAGTGTCCACTATGTTAAGAGAACCAAGGCATCTAGGCTCAGGCGAGGAGAGTGTGGGATGTGGTTGGAACACAGTAAATTGAGGCTTTATAGTGGAGACATATCACCTGGAGCTTTGAATTTGTTTTGTTGGTATTTTTTCACCCATGTATCATCACTTCTATGAAGCCTTCCTTGACTTGTGGCAGGCAAAATGAAGTGACTTTTTTTTTTGGGGGTGGGGGACAGAATCTCACTCTGTTGCCTGGGCTATTGGCATCAGCCTAGCTCACAACAACCTCAAACTCCTGGCTCAAATGATCTTCCTGCCTCAGCCAGGTACATGCTACCATGCCCAGCTAATTTTTTCTATTTTTAGTGAAGACATGATCTCACTCTTGCTTGCTCAGGCTGGTCTCGAACTCCTGAGCTCAGTTATTCTCTCGCCTCGGCCTCCCACAGTGTTAGGATTACAGGTGTGAGCCACCACGCTGGGCTGTGAATTGCCTTCTGATTTATCCTCTCATAGTACTTTGCATGTGCCCACATGGCGTGCATACACACACGTGTACACACACATCGCTTTAATTATCTTCCCCATTAAACTGTATCTCTGGGGTAGAGAGGAGTAACATAATTAGGTCTGTGTTTAAAAAAGCATGGCAGATTGGTTCTTAACATTCATGGTGGTTGAGATGCCATTAAATACTGGAGAATGGATAGTAGGAAGAAGATATTAAAGGAAGAGAGAACAGAAGGTTATTTCATTGTCCAGGTTTGAAGAAATGAGCTTATAATGAACTAGTTTACTGGGAGTGGGAGGGATGCTGTTTCACATAATTATATTCTGATTATTCCCATGGGTCTAATTATTTTTAATTTTGGAAATACTATGATATTTTTATGTATTTACTACACATCTTGCTTTAGTTTTTTTTTTTTCTTTCCCCTTTTGGTTCATTCCAGAATATTCTGAAACAACTGTAATTCTTGTTTTACTAATTTTTTTTTGAGACAAGATATTACTCTGTCACCCTGGCTGTAGTGCAGTGGCGTGATCATAACTCACTGCAGCTTCAAACTGCTGAGCTCAAGTGATCCTCCTGCCTTGGCCTCCCAAGTAGATAGTACTATAGGCACATGCTACCACACTGGGCTAATTTTTCTCATTTTCTTATGGAGAAGAAGTCTCACCATGTTGCGCCAACTGGTCTCAAACTACTGGCCTCAAGCAGTCCTCCCGCCTTGGCCTCCCAAAGTGCTGGGATTACAAGCATGAGCCATTGTGCCTTGCCTTATTAATTTTTAAAAAGATGAATGATGTTTTGTTTACACAATTGATGATTAATAGTAACGATGATCTGAAATGCCATCTTAATTCCATTTTGTTAAAGAAAAACACTACATACATAGAGAATTTTGGATGAAAATATTTGGTATAAATCTTATTGTTAAGCATTTCCTTGTTCTGAACAGATTCATTGCCTAAGCATGTTAACTTTAGTTTTACCAGAGATTCTTTCCTAAATAATTGAAGTTTGAAATTGTATGAGAACTTTTCCTACTTTTTTTTTTAAACACAATTAACTTTTCCAGAAATTTTCAAGATTAAAAATAAGGACTTTCCACCAAGATGAATGATTACTCAGAGAAATTAAAGAATTAATTAAAGGTTTGTTTGTGTGTTTGTTTATTGACTGCTTAAAAGCCAAGCCATGTATTTATACTTAAAAAGATGCATCATATAACATATTACATATTTTTAAAATAGCATGCCACTGGTGGATCTTTACTTTCCAAGATGCTTTTAGACAGGCTAGTGCTGTACTACGAATAGGAGACTAATGTCCTTAGGAAATTTTCATGATGTTAATTACAATTTATTAAGCACTTTATGCCAAGCCCTGTGCCAAATAGTTAAGGAACAATGTCTCATTTAATAACACCCCTGATGGGGTGGGTCATGTTTGTCAATAGATGAGAAAATTGAAGCAGAAAGAGGTATAATTCTTGCCCAAGATCATGCATGTAGCAGGTATCAGAGCAGGGAATATTTTTGGAATGGTTTGTGTGTCTCTTCATAAGTAAGCATATTTCTTTCCAAGTATTATGGGAAAGATCTTATGGCATATCAATCTCGCAGGTTGCATCACATGTGAATGGTGTGTCTCACCTACCCTATCATTAGATGATCATTTTGTTTGCTAATTTCTTATAGTGGATAATTTCTCCCATCTTTTTTTGTTTGTTATAAAACTGCATACTCACTACTGTCTGCTATGCTTTCACAAATGAAAAAGATGATCCAACATAAGGTTCTTATTAGTTTTTTCTATTTCATTTATTTCTTGTTTAGAGAATAGCGGTATTTTCTTTGAAAAACTTTCTGTACTTATTAGGACAGTATTATTATCCTAGTTTAATGTGTGTGACTGATAGATATAATTTTATGTTATTTACTTTTTATACTGTCTTATACTATTCTTTCACAAACCATGTAAAGCCTCCCCAACTGCTGTTTCTCCTTAGTGGTAACTTTAAGAAGTCACAATAAGTTTCTTTCTGAACAACCAACAGTTTGGTATTCTGTCAGATGTGTTCCAGGGCTTCAGCAGGTCGTTACAGTGAGTGTTTTCAGGAGGCCATGCATTAGGCAGAGCGCTGCAGAGACACCTATAGAGATCAGCACACCTGCCCTCAAGCAAAAGACAGTAATTAGTTGCTCATATTCCCTTGCAAACTTCCCCAGTGTTGTTGTACATGAAACACACAGATCACAGCAGTGCTGTCATGAGCTCCGCACTGTTGGAGTTGTTTATGCCCATTCAATTTTTAATGTTTCCATAAGACATTTTGATGGGAACCCTGAGCCCAAAGGGATTTGCATGCTTGATCAAACCTGTGATGATTTAAATACAGAAATAAAAAGAAACCTTTGGATTACTTTGACTGTTAACTTTTAGGACTGCGTTAGTGGAAAACATTAACATGATACTTGAGGCAAAGATGTGTTTGATCAACCTTCATGACATTTTTGTTTGTTGACAGCAGGTATAGCTTCAGTAAATCTAAACAAGTTGTTTAATGCTTGTAGATCCAAGTGCATGTGAATATCTGTATGGCATGGCCTGAATATTTTAAAAGATGATTTTATACCAACTACTTTTATTGAAATTGAAACACTGTCAAGCAACAACCTTTTAGTTCTTCTAGCCACATTGTCATATATAGTTTATATTACTAAAGAGTGAGATGACAGGTGATTGAACTTTAGTAAAATATGGTAGTGTATGTGAATTGGATATATTGGGGCCAAAGAAATTTATTACTCAAAGTAAGTACTTAGAGGTCTTTTTATGTCATTGTATTAATTTTAACATTACATGTGGCCTGAATACCATGTGGGATAAAAGGTAGTGTTTTACCAGATGACCTTTCAAGTCATTCCTAACCCTGAGATTCCATTCTTTGATTACATTTGTATAGGTTATTAATAAACAGCTTCACTAAATATTAATTACTGCTTCCTAAATATATTTAGTTTACAAAATGCTATATCATTCCTAATAACATAGCAAATTCAGTTCACATTTAGTCTGAGAAAAAAATAACCCTAATGTCTTGTCATTCAAGCATAGTTTGGTTGTTATATGTACATGCTTCTTAAATTGGTTCTCAGAGACAAATTGGCATTATGGAGTTGTCAGATTGTAGCAGAACTAAAGATGTTATACGGCATCAGACTATCATTGACAGCGTTAGAAACCTTAGATGCTAATGAATTCAGTCATCCCATGGTGCCTTGCAATTTTCCCTCATTAATACATAGGTAGACTCTTCCAGTGGGTTTCTGAGCATAGTTGTTCATTAGCTCTTTAGTGAAAAATGGAATGAATGATGTGAATATTAAAAACGTTACCTCTGGATTTTATGTTTGCCTGCCTTTCTTAGCCATAAGTAAGCCTAAATGTGGATGAACTGGGTATATGCCACTTGTGAGCCGGTGATTATGATATTAGCCTAGACAAAGTACTCTTAAATGCAGAACATTTTGGCTAACTTGTACCTCATTGACTTTCAGGAATTTCACAGAAGTCATTCCTAAGAATTGGTCTGTCTATAGCAGCCTTTAGAATTCCTAATAACTTTCTGTTAATGTTGCATAAAACATTTGGCAGTCTGTTTCTTACATAAACCTACTCCATGTGTCCTGAGTTGGTATCTTATTTATCTTTTTATCCTTGGCGCCTTGCTTAATGGGATCAGCCAATGTTGGTTGGATTTGTGGGTAATTGAAAATACCATGTATCGAATACAACTAACCCATGGAACTACTATAGAAGAGTGGATCGTATTTAAGACTTTTAGCAATAGAAATGACTTTTTCTCATGACTGTTTTTTTTCCCAGTATAACCCTAGGTTGATTTTTTTTCTAGAATAAGTTCCTATGATTTGATTTTAACCTTACCTTTATACTATCAGTATGTCAAAAATATTCTGTGTAAAAAGCAGTTTATCTTTTTACTGTACTAAAGTTGAAGTTTTCTTACTCTGAGTCACAATCTGAACCCATCTAGCTACTTAGCTTTATTTTCTACTGTGCTGTTCTGTAACCGTTGTTTATCCTCCTGTGCAGGAGAGACTTTACTCCTTGTTTCAGGGCAAGTCAAACTTCTTCCTGGCATCATGCCTTGGTCTCTGAGCTCCAATCTTATGAACTCCCGAGTTACTTCTGATTTCTACCCACCAGTTTAGAACTAAGTCATACGTGTCCCTATGTTTTGCAAAAGGTATGTCTCTTCAGCTAGCTCATAACTTCGTTACTATAATTTTTTTTTTTTTTGGTATTTTAATTCTTTGCTTTCTGGAATATAGCAGCATGCTAAGTCCTTTGCAGCTACACAGTAAATACTATACAAGCTAGGTAATCTCTAGTTTATATTAGAAAAAATAAGCTTCCTCTGGAAGAAGTCAGAAAGGAAGAAAGGAAGACAGACAGGCAGACAAAAAGGAAGACAAAGGGAAGAAAAGAAAGAAAGGAAGATGAAAGGAAGAAAAGAAAAAAAAGAAAGGAAGAAAAGAAAGAAAGATTAGCAAGAATATTTTGGGGAATAGGGAAAGAGCAATGATTCTGGAATTTTTAAAACTTAGGCTTCAATTCTGATTCTGCTTTCTAGCTTTTTAATATTGGATAATTTCCATAATCTTTGGGTGTAAAATGGTAATAATATCTATCTGGCAAGCTCACTGTAAGGGTTAAATTCTATAATGTGTTAATATATAAAGTGCTTATTAACACATTCTCTGGCACATACTAGATGTTCAGCGAATGGTAGCTAACTCCATTATTTTGCACTTGAGGAAAGTGAAATTTAGAGAGCTGACCAAGGGTCATACAGCTAGTAAATTGTGGAGAGAGATTTGAAACCCAGGTCATTCTTACTCTAAAGTAGTGTTTTTCAAACATTAGTGTACATCAGAATTGCCTGAAGCCTTGTTAAAACACTGGGTCCCACCCCAGAGTTTCTGGTTCTCTAGGTCTGGGGCAAGTGAGGCCTGAGAATTTGCATTTTTAACATGTTCCCAATTGCTGCTGCTACTGCTGGTCCAAAGACTGTACACTTTGAGAACCAATGCTTCATAGCTTATTTTTCAAACCTAGTTGTACCTAAGAAATCATCTGGGGAGATTCTAAAAATTACTGATGAAATCAGAATCTCTGGTTATGGGGCCTAAGTGTCAGTTTTTTTGTTTTTGTTTTAAGCTTTCCACACGATTCTAATATGCAGCTAGGGTAGGAAACACCACTCTGCCGCCTAAAGTTGGGCTCTTTGTAGTTTTCCATTAGAATTGGGTACTAAGCAAAGCAGCTAACCCCAAACCCTTCTGGCTGCTCAGAGAAGTAAAGCTACAATAGTGTGTTGTTTTTGTCGTGTAATGTTTGAAAATAATTGCTCCAGCCTGGAATTTTTTTTATTATATTACCTGTTCTAATAGTTTAAGTGTTTTGCTTGCATTCCTCCATCCATCTTCATCCTCAGTGTGAGTGCCTTCATCATCTATAGGGTGGGTTTTATGCTATCATTTGGCAAAAGTAACTATTTAGCAGTAGTTGACTCGAATTATAAAGTAAATAAAGGAATGTATCTAATTTTTAAAAAATCAATCACGTTAGCAACTTAATGTACTTTCAGAGATCTGATTATGAGTTAGTTCGTTTTCCTGAGATGCTCTTGGGAACCTTATGTTTTATTTTAGGGCATCCCGTTATTAGTTAGAACAGAAAATGATAATGTTCACCCAGGAGTGTGTATATAAGAAATGTAGTAGATTAACTGATAAAAGGAGTCATTTCTCTTGTTAAAGGATTCACATGGTAAATATATACAAACCAAGGCATGAAATCATTTACTGGATAAGAGTGGGCAAAATACCACATAATTTCATTAACCTTTAAGCAGTGAAATTATAAATCTCTATGCAAATGATTAAGGTTATCATTGCCTATCACCACCTTTTGATTCCTACAGACTGTTAATTCTTCTCTGTCCTGCTGAGTCTTATTAAAACTTCTGACTGATGTACTTTTATTAAAAGGTTTAGAATTTACCGATTTAAAACACTTCCTTCACACTATCACCTCTAATTTAACTAGGCCCATTAAACACCGTATTTTGCAAAGGGAAAAAGTCAATAGCTGTTTCTTTAAAAAAATAATAAATTGAAATGAATTTTAAACTGCTTAGACGTGAGCAACTGCTATATACTACTAGGTCTTTTGATAGTTGATTTGTTCCTTTAGTATGCAAATTTTAGGTTTACAAAGATCTAGTGCTTTTATTTAAGAAATATGCCTAGAGGCTAGATTGGTAGGCTTTAGGGAGATATCTAGTTTGGTGTGAAATAAATAGTTGTTAAAGGATCACATGAATTGGGTCCCAGAAGATGAAGAGTAAGAACTGAGACAGATTGAGGAAAACTGACTGTACCTCATTTCTTTTGGCTAAAAATATCACTGAATTAAAAATGAAGACAATGAATGATGGCAACACAAAGCAAATTAATGAAAATAAGCCATTTTTTTTTGTGGGTTTTGTGAAAAGTTCTGACTTGTGAGAAGTTTAAAGAAAAGGGCTGATTACGTCCCTGACCATAGAAGCCGGGTTCACGTCATTCTGGGAGGCCAGCCTCTAGAAAGCTTACAGCTTTGACAGGGAAGGCCCACCTTTGGCCAGGGAGGAAGGAATGGGTCACCCCCCTGGCCAGTCAAGCCAGCAGCATCACTTCTTGTTGGTGAGATGACAGATGTCATAGAATACCTACATTCAAAAGAAAAGGACTCAGGATTGCTATCTTAGGTTGGCAGTTATAGGCATTTTGGTTTGTAAGTGTTAAGCAAATAGCGATAGTTGGACTTTTAGCTTTGGGGAAGTTTGTTTTAAGAGGTCATACACGTGTTTTACATCATTGCTCTTTTGGAATGTCTGACTTCCAAACAGATTTATTTTTCCTTAAATAGCTTAAAAATTATGAAATGTATTTTCATATTAATAGCTTGTAGAATCCATGTCACTTTTTTAAAGTGCTTATATCTTTCTTTTTGGATGTCTTTAAGCACTGAGGCTCTCAAGAGATAGAATATTTGAACAGCATTATCAAGCATTTGAAATGGCTTCTGTATGCAAGTTTACTGTGTATCTCTCTCAGGTGTTGGAGGTGCAGAGGGCAGGGGTGATGATGATGTGTGAAGATGGGATGCTAGATTGTTTCATTGAGGCTGGAAGTTCATAATCCTGTTACCATCAAAGTTTCAAAGACACATGGTGGGTGGGAATGCCAAATGCCACAGTCTTGTAAAGTGAGGAGTGAAAATAGACAATTGTTTGGTCCTTGCCAGCCTTAGCAATAGCTAGCTGTTTTAGCAGTGATGGCTAAGGAAGCCAAGTTGTGGTCGTTTGAATATTGAATGGAAGTTGAAGTAAAGACAATGAGTTTACAGTATTTTATGAAGCTTGACAGGGATAGTTGGTAGGATTGAAAGAAGTGTGTTATTGATGAAGGAGAAGGAAACAGTGGAGAGGAAAAGATGGAAGACAGGGAAAAGGGGAAAACTGCTGGAGCAAGTTCCTAGAAATGGCATGAATGGAGAGGATTCAGTGCACAGGTAGAGGGATTAGTAATGGAAAAGAAGAGGGTTCATCACGAGATAGGAATACAAGTGTTATGAGATGGGAGAATTTGTATATGATATGAGTGGGTTCTTAGTTGCAGTCAACAGCTTTCAGTTTGAGTTGCATGTAGTTAGCCTAGTTTAAGCATACAGGGTTCTGTTACATGCTACCTAATTTCCAGAAGTGCCAAGGAACCAAACTTGACTATTATTAGCTAAGAACAACACAATCCAAAAGAAACACCCCATGATATTTTCTAGTAGAAATTCCACTGCCACTTGCTACTTTGAACCATGATACTAAGGATCATTTAGTAGAATATCTACATGGTTGTCTCAGAAGAACAAAGTGCCCTCACTATAAGATTTGATCTCATTGTAATTGGCAACCACCTTGATTTGCTCACTTCTGCTTTCTAAATATTGAGTGGATTTGGTTGAACCTGGGTCCCATGTGGAAGACATGGTGCAAGAACATCTGTGAAATGTAGGATGTAGGGTTTTTTTTTTTTTTTTTTAGCTTTCAAGCCCCTGGAATATAGGTTAGAGAACATGGCAGAAAGCGGTTGGAGTGCACGCTGGGTGGTTCTGGCTCTTGGTCTTTTATGAGTTGCAGTCAAAATGTTGGCCAGGGCAACAGTCATTTGAAAGTTTGACTAGCCTGGAGGATCTGCATAGAAAATGGCTCACTCACACGGCTGTTAAGTTGATTCTGGCTATTTGGAACCAGAAGGCCATGTGAACCTCTTCACAGGACTGCTTGAGTGTCCTCACAGTGTGGCAGCTGGCAACTGGTTTCCCCCAGATTGAGTGATCCAAGAGAGCAAGGAGGAAGCTGCAATATCTTTGAGGACAGACACCATCACTTCCGTTGCATTCTATTGATCACTCAGACCAACGCTGATATGAGGGAAAGCATTGCACAAAGGCATGAATTCCCTGAGGTATGGACTACTTGAAGCTGGCTTCCATGGCTGTCGTGCTCCCCACCTTTGACAGCAGAAATTAATCAGATTTGTCTGTAGAAACAAAAAATGAAATTCTTTTAATTGAATGGAACTTGACAAGAATTTGGATAGAATATGGTTCTTTGTATTAAGGGTACAAAGTGTGCAGTGTCCTGAGCCAGTTTTTAAAGAGTTACAAAAAAATGCTGTTCAGTTTCTTGTTCTCAGGCATATCTTCTAAAAGCAGAGCTTGTCTCATAAAATTATCATTCAGTCTAGGTGTGTGTACTTTGAAGTGTGGAGATAATGAGGTAGTGATGCTTTGTCTTCCAGAATAGCTATCCTGTCTTCAACTCTGAAATGCACAGGTCCGGCTAGCTGTCCCTAGCCAGACAGGTCATTTCCTGGTCTCAATTCTCTGAGACCATGACTAACTCTGAGAATGGGAGTGAAGATCTCTGTGATGTACGAGATAGATGTAGGGCATTCTCTCATGCGTTGGTCACATTGTCTTGTCTATTTCTTTCATATCATGTATCACAAATTGAAATGATATTGCTAATATACTTGTTTGTCTGTCTGCTTCCTCCCCCCACTCCCCAAAATTAAGCTCCAGCAGGGCTGGGCTTTGTTCGTCTTGTTCACTGCTGAATTCTCAGCACCGAGTGCAATGCCTGGTAGATGCTCAGTAGGTGAATGTCTAAATAGACTATTTTTTGAGAGAATATACTACGTGATCATTATTTGAAACAGGCCATCTCAAAAGGTAATTTTTCCCTCCTACTTGATTTCTGTCTTTTCAGCCTTTCTCTTGTCTTTTTTTTTTTTTTTTGGTGACACCCCAGCTTAGAATGTTCTCTGTGGCTGTGAATGCTTTCCCATCTTGTTCACAGTTGGTGCCTGGAAGGTTCTCAAGCCTGGTTTCTATCTGATATAGATTATTCTGATTCTGTGATTACTACTTAAAGTAATTCTTTTAAGGCATATGTTTGACTAATTCTGTACTTTCATAGTATGTAAGCTGTTTGGGAGCCACATTTCCTATTGCTTTGATAACACTGCCTTTTTTGCTTTTCATATGTGGTCCTTTTTGGATGAGTTACTGTGTTAGTTCTGACCCTGTCGGTATTGATATACCTAAGGATCCTGACTTTAATATATACAGAACAGGAAAAGTCACGACATCCACCCTTGGGTATGTGGGTATAACATCTTAGCTATCTTCAAGACCATGCATGGCTTGCAGGAATCACAGGGCTGTATGAGTTGAGTTACAGTTTAAACCTGATCTGTTGCTCTCCCAGAAAATAGTGTTCTTAAGATATTTACCCCAGGCCCACAAGTGTCTGTGTTTCCCTGGGGTGGAAACCCCAAACCTGGACTGAATATCCATATGTATTCCGACCTGCCTCTGAGATTTGAGACGATCCTTAGTAGAAGGTCTTGACAGTTTTTTGGATTATGGACCTTTTTTGCAAAACTGACAAACTATTGACCTTCTTCCCAGGGAGATATCCATTTATATAAACACATACATTTTACATATATCATTCAGGAGTGCATAGACTCCTGAAGGGCATCCATCAAGCAGGGTTAAGTACCTCCAATCTGCATTATTATTATGATTTTGGGGTTATAATTGATTTGAGGAATCCCTGGAAAGACTGAAAAAGCTCTTATTAATTAAGAATAACCTCAGAACATTTCCGATCTTGCACACTCTTCTCCCACCTTGAAATGTCCATGAACCAGACTAGATCATCCAAGTCAGCTCTTGGCCAGGTTAGGATTCAGAATTCAGGTTGGGCTTACTTTGAAGGTAACAATTTAACTATGTCCTTTGTGATCTCACAGGTACCTCTGCATTAGCCAGATTGGAAATATATAAAGAGACATCCCTATATCTGGATCATCAGGTAAGCAGACAGGACTTCATTTTTACATCTCTATCAGTTCAGTCCTCGGGCTGTATGTGGGCATTTCTTATCATGTATTGTTTACTGCATTGTGGGTCAGTAAGATGGTTGATGTTTCTAAAGAGAAGGAAGCAGCCTTTCTTAAATTTTTCCAGAATATTTCCCTGCTGCTTGAAGTTAGATTTCTTTTTTTAAATTTAATCTCATTATTATTTCATATATTCACACTTCTATAGTAGATAAAAATTCTCCACTCTTCTTTTTATGTATATACTTTGGAGAGTTGTGGACAGCTCTCATATTGTTTCTTGGTTGTCAGCCAAGTTATAGACATTTAACTCCTTTAATCTTTCTTTGTAATTGAGTTAGCTTGGCTGCTTTTTCCAGATTTTCCCCCTATTTCATCTGCACCATTAATAAACAGAAAAAAAAAACAGCCTATTGCCTGGCTTCTTCTACACTTTCATTCTTTTTGCTTTCTGGTTTTGCCTCATGTTCCTTGTTGAACTAAAGCCAGCCAGACATCATTCTCTGGACCACTTTGGCAATACATGAATGCCTTGCCTACAACCATCAGTGTCCCATGTGGTAATAGCATCAGCAGTATATCATAGAGAAAAAGGAAAATGTAAAAGGAGAACAGTGAGGAGCAAAATAATACATTCTTTAATTACATGGCAGACTTACCCTTGCCACCCAAAGTAAATCATTCTACCTGAACCCTTTAACACAGCTTTTGTCATCCTAAAGTGTTGCACAGGGGTGCAAATTTGAATAATAAGAGAAGTGTGTAGATTGTTTGAAGTTTGGCCACTGTTCTCACTCAGTTTCTTCCCCATGTTCTCACTCCCACCACCTTTCCCAGCACTGATCGTGACTTGTTATCAGATTCTGTGGCCGTGAACAAAACTGGGCAGGGGATCATTTTGTCGGAAATTAGATAGGCTCAGGTGGTAAATGCTCTGTGCCTCCATGTGTAACATCTGAGGCAAGTGCTTTAGTTCTTGCTAACAGCCACTGGTCTTCTTTTAACAGCTGATTCAATGGAGATGTGCAGGAGGAAGGGACTGTAGACCTTTGGTGCTATTTATCAACACTGTATTAGTTGCATAACTTTTTCTCTCTCTGATTGGCAGGGAGAAGCATACTGCTTCTAGATGATGCTGAGCTTAGTGTAAACTATGCCAGCATGGGATCTGAGCTTGTCACAGTTCATTCTTTCTTTTCATTTGGTTTGTAGAAAATGGACCTCTACCTCTACTTATCGTGCGCATTAGAGAGAAAAAGGTCATACCTCTAGGAGCTAATGGCTTATTGGTGTTTTTAGTCACCAGATTCAGATAGTATATTTAGTTGAAGGTTGCAGCAGCACATACTTGGCTTTTTTCATTTGTGGTAGCTTCATTTTTAGTACAGAATTGAATAGGATAGAAGAGACGGTTTTCCTGTTTGTGTCTGTGGCAGCTTTCTAGACGATGTGTGGTTTAATCCTTTAAACATTTTTGATCATTTATCACCTCTTTCCCTGTGAAGGCATAAAATATTCAGATTCTAATGTTGTAATCTTTTCATCAGATTATTTAATTTTGGAGAAATCAAGGTCATAATGACAGCTAACACAGTTGTCTCTGAATAGTGACCTAAAATTTGTAATACTTATATTAGTTTTTTTTTTTTTGGCCATATTTTATGGTCTGCCTTCATAGTATTGGATTTTAAATAAGATTATATGATTGTGAATCATGTATTTCTTGGTTTCTGGCATCTTAAACAGGTAACTATATGACTTGGACCCCTAAAGTTTGATTTTTTAAAAATGTTAATCTCTCACATGGCTTTAAAACTGTGACAATATTGTACTCAGTGTTAGTTTTGTTAGGCAGTTGATGCATTCTTCAGCATAACTTTTGTTTCTCGGGTCTTTTCAAGACCTGTCAAAGAACACAAAATGCTAACCTGACTTTAAAGGGGCAAAAAAATCCACGCCCCCCCACTATATTATTCTTTGTTCTCTATGTGCATCAGAGTGACAATCCCACACTGTCTCAACTGAGGGAGTCTAGCACAAAAATGAAAAACAGCCTGGCACTGTTATAGGCTTGCAGCCAAAATGTTTTGTATAGCTTGGTTCTGGCAGTGGTTTTGTAAGGCAGAGGGTCTACCCTCACAGCATCACTGAGGAAGGAAGGCAGCCTGAGTCTTTCCTACTTAGACCGTTTATTTTCACTCTTGTCTTCCTCATTCCTTCACGCAGGCCACCATTGTGAAAAAAAATTTTTTTTTCTGAAATAGAAATAAATATCATTCTCCTAAAAACTTCTACATTTAGTAAATGGCTTTGTTCCTTGTAGAAGCTGGTGCTAAATTTGCCTTTTCCAGCTCTCTTAAAGATTTCCTTTGCAGTTGCATTTTTGCCACACTTTGCAAAAAACCCTTCTGAATATTGCTAACTTTGGTCATGTTGACATAGTATTTTTGATTGGTTGGAATCTTGTCTGCTTCACAGCTTACTATTTGAATGGAAACTTTCGAGTAGTATGTGCTTATATTATATGGATTTTTATGCCAAGATATCTCCTGTTGAGACCAAAAAGTCTGCCATTGTTTTCTATTTTTGTCTAAAACTCAGGGTCAGCTCGTATCTTTTATAAATTGAACACTCATTTTTAGAATGTCTGATAAGCGTTGGTAGATAAGCCAGTGAAGTTCCTTTAAAATAAAGAATGTGCGCTTAAATTTTTTTCTATTGAAATCCAAATGCAAGGTAAAACACGGAAGTGTTTTTAAGTTTCCCAATTCTCAATAAATTATAGTTAGTGACCTACTATTAGAAAGAGTGTGAAAACATGGCATAAGTGTTTTTAAGTTTCCCAATTCTCACTAAATTATAGTTAGTGACCTACTATTAGAAAGAGTGTGAAAATGTGGCATATGAGCTTTAAATGCAGATGATTTGAGCAGGAGACTAGATTTTCATTTTGAGCAAGTGAAATTTCGTAGAATGTTCCTCAAAATGTAAATGTGTTTTCTGTTAAGCAAAAACAAATGATTTACTTTCAAGTGATCTATTTTAAAAATTAGTGTTTTGTAATCAAGTTAAAAATAGTTAAATAGGCAGAATATGTTTTTTTCAGGAAGGGATTGATATTATTTTGACTTACTTTTATTTTAAAAATTGTCAAATGATTTTTGGAAATAAGAAAATTACTTTGGGAGTAAAAACTCATGTATTTTTGTAACAGTGTAACAAATGTGGCTGAAAAGAAAGTAAACAGTGGTTCGTGTTAGAATTATTAATGTGAAATATTTTTATATGCCATATATACTGGGATATATCTCTATTATGGATACATTGAAATTGTGCAGTTTAACAGTTGTTTTTGTCCAGAGGTTTATTTTTAATTGAGAAAATGCTTTAATATCATTAAAATTATTTGTAAAACAGAGGTATGTCAGAAGTATGCATTAAATAAACTCACCTGTTACTTTCTCTCATTCAAGACAGGTTCGGCAACCTGTCTTGGCTCATTACTTCAGCAAAACAAATACTCAAATTGCTTTGTATGTATAATGCATATGCAATAAATATTGCAGTTCCCTATTTCCCCCAATGCTGTCTTTTTAAACTTGTATGTAAGTGGCTTTTTTCTGCAGAGTTGCTAAAGTGAATCTGAGTGGGATGTCTGTTAAGTTTTATTAATTAAATCTTTAGGTCAACATTTTAAGCTTCTGAATTCTGGCAGTTTTGAGAAGGAATGCCAGTGAAACTCATTTTCTCTTGGTCTAGTTAAGTTCATGATTGTCTGTCTTGAATCCCCTGTGCCAAGGTCTGATAACATTAGAATTGGTGAGTAAAGATAACACAGACAAAAACCTCTTTCATTCTGTCTGTTCATGTATATTGAATAATGTTTATTGCATGTTAAGTACCATTCATTGACTTTAAATGCATTTTTCTGCAGTGGTATAACTTTTATTTGCATTTAAGCCCTTTATTTTTTGTGTGAAAGGAATGTATCTTTAAGTGACTTAATAAATGCAGTGTCAGTTGTCCTATTTGTTTATTCTAAGTACACACAGAGGCATAGGAGAAATATATTTAAAAACTGTAATGTTTGAACAATTTTTTGGTAAGTGCGGTTGGGTTTTTCCTTTTTGTAGGCAATAAATTATACAGTTTTAATTCAGAATATGTAGTAAAGCTGTTATGTCTTTACAGTTTGATATTATATAGTTTTCAGAATTATGATATAGTAACTTAATCATTTTTTGTAGAAACATGGAAAACAAATTTATAAAGAGATAAAAATTGGATAAATGCTAAGTTTATTATTTTAATTAGGATTTTATCATATGTATCAAGTTTATACTTGTAACTAGTATTTTATTTCATTTGATTATCAGTATAGCTGTCAAACAAAACTCTTGGGTAGATGATTTGAGTATCTTGTTTGATATCAAATATTGGTAACATAATAACAAATAGTGACTTCTAAGTTTATGTGGTCAAAAATATGAGTAATTTTCCCTTAAGCACGTGATACATATGCTTTTTAGTGTCAAAATTCAATAGAGTGTTGCCTGAAAGAGTACATGTTAATTCAGTTTGATTTTTTCCTTCTAATTTTTGATACGTTTTAATTTCCCCCACCCGCTGACATACTACATTATCATTCTGTAGAATAATTTTACTAGTATTTCATATGTTTTCTGTGGCATCTCACACTGCTCACTTTTTATCTATAGTACCATATGAGTTCCCCTTTTTACAGGTTTACACTGCATATTTTAAGCTGCTGGTAGTGTAAGTAGATTGCAAGGTAAAGTGACATTTAGCTTTTTGAGCTAGTCTTGTTTTTTTAGCATGAGAACAGGTTTTTTTTTCCCTCCTGTCCTAAATCTTCTCATATTTCCCATTAAAACAATCTTACTAACATTGAACAAAGAAATTCAGGGATTTGGCTACAGCAGCAATTGAAATGCATCAAAAAGTGCCTACTACAATACAATTTTTATTAATGAATGATCTACATTGGTTCCAGCTGTGTCCATGTGATTAGGCCTTCACCAGGCAGCAATGGGTATTTCCCTTTTGCTTTTATTTGATTTCCAAGAATGTGTCATCTGTTACATCAGCTCCTGCCAATATGCCCCTGTAAAAGTGTTTTTTTTTTTCTTTCTAAATTTCTGAAGCATAAGTTGAATACCCACACATATCCCTGCCGAAATATTGTTTCTATTGAATAGTGGCCTAGGTTTGTATGCCTGGTGTTGCATACCAAAATCTTGGGATATAAATTAAAATAAATGTTTATTAAGTTTATCAGTAAATTTTCAGAAGTGCGGCTGCCTGGTAATGCTAAAGATAAGACTATTTTAGCTTTTACGTTTCCATCTTAATATTTTATTACAGTGGTATAATGTGTTATAGAGGTGGACAAGCTTGCAGATTGAAATGGGGATCGTCCAGATTGTTCCCTTCCCTGGACCATATGGTATAGTTCTAAAAGCCTTTTGTACGCTGTCTGTTCAGTTTATTGTAAACTCAATCTTTAGTGCACCTAAAAAGATAACCAAATAAAAGTGAGCCTAAGAAAAAGGACTTCATATCATGTAAGGACCCCAGATATATTTGTTTTAAAGGGCATAACTGCAGATAAAATTGAAGTCGAGATGATGTTATAGATAAGGGAGACTTGTCATTCCCTGAATATTTCTTTGAGATCATATGGATTGTTGTAGATTGTCTTTGAATACTGGTTTTAAAATGAAAGCATTTATGTTATCTGACTATACTTATTATTCTTATTTATCCCCTTCTTGCAGTCTCAGGAAGAAGAGAATGTAGCTTTTATCTGTTTTACAGAGGAAGCCTCTACCTATGAACAATGCCAAGGAATATAAATTACCTGTTTATGAATATGTAGGGTGTTTTTTGGCTGATCTCAGTGAGAATTTAGGACTAGATAACTTTCAGTAATTTTAGTCTTTTAGCCATTACCTATACTAAAAATTTCTAATTATTTTCCCTTTTCCTTTATACCCCTGACCTATTATGTTTCCATAATTCTATTTTAGGAAAATAGGATAAGAGATTGCTTATCCCATGTGCTGAGATACTTTAGTAGAAGCTGGAATGAGTGATTTCTCCTGACTCTCATTCTCCTTACCTCCAAAGTAAGCTACTGTTAGAGAAGAGCATTAGACATTACCCACTGCTTTTTGGCACAAAAGATTTGAAGTTGAAATTCTACCAAATGGGGAAAGAAAAAGAGAGCCTGTGAAGAACATGATTCTTTACTCTATCATTACCCTGAACCACTGAAAGGGTAACTGAGAGGAACTCAAATGTTATTGGAATGTGTAATTTTCCTTTGAATGGCCGCAGTGAAATATATTTGAACAAAAAAGGCAGAAAAAGTATATGTGGTATATGGAGTTCATGGTGATTGAAATTAATGAATCTTTTCAGCATTTTACAATGGAGATTATCCCAAGAAAAGTACACATTTAAAATTTGTCCGAGAGACGCATACATAGAGAATGATTATTGCCTCAGGGAGATTACTGGAGATAGGTGGAATACTATAATACTATAATAATGCTAGTGGTAAATTGGACACAAAATAGTTGTCGGGGTATGTATTTTTCAAGTTTAAAAAATTCTCAAAAACAGAATCACTGATTTCAAGTGTGTGTGTGGGGGGTCTTCCCTACTTCAAAACCATTGTTGCATTATTATATTTCATTAATTCTGAAGCTACTTTCTGATGTGCTCACAAAATTGAAAAATATAGTTTATGCTTTCAAATGTTAAATCCCTCATTCCCTCTCTCTCTCCATTCTCCTCTCTTCCTTTTTCTCCCTAAACTTCAGCTATTTACTTATAAGTATAGTTTATATATATATATGTATGGTATATATACTATGCTATAGAAAAATGCTATGTTATACATTTGGGGATTTGATTATTCCAGTTAAGAAAAGCAAGAAAAATCTTATGCAACAAATGGATTTCTATGGAGGAATTTGGCCATGTTTATTAAAGTAATCCAGGTTATGAAAAATAGTAGATAATTTGTTGAAAGGCAGATTCAAAATTGTTTTTATTTCTTCTAGGTAGGAAGGACTGAATTAGAGCTCAAATCAAGAAAGGAGGAGCCATATATAGTCTAACTTAAATGTCTCCTCTCTTAATGGATAAAAATTTCTCTGGCTCCAAGTAGTAGAAAATCTTACTGAGAATGACTTAAATGAGTAAGGGCTTCATTTGCTTATGTCAGAAGAAGTCTGAAGACAGTTAATTCACAGGTGACTGATGCCATCAGGAATCCAGGTAACATCTTGCTTCTCCACCATCCTTAGTACATAACTCATGCCTCTTATTATACTGATTACTTTTGCACCTCTAGCAATTGTGCTTACTTTCAGGCAGGAAGAAAAACAAAGGGAGAGCTCAGAAGCTTTCTTCTCATTGGTACTTTCTCATTTTCTTTAGAAAGGGATGCCTGCTCACAGGGACTTCCACCTACTTCATTGGCCAGAAGTGTGTAACATAACTACCTCTAGAATGAGGTAAAAAGTATTCGAGCTTTTCAGCCTCTAGTTTGGAGGAAAGCAGGGAAGATGGGAATTGGAATAAGTGTCAAGGGAGCCATCCTGAAGTTATCTGCTGTACTTCCTCAGTTCCTTTGTATAGTTCTTAATAGTTGTTTGGATCTTTGAACTCTCTGGGTACTTGGCTGTTGGTTCTCTTTTGAACACCCAGTGAGTATGTGTTGTATTGCAAAGTTATGTTTCCATGTCGGAGGACAGGAACTGTAATTGGGTCACCTTGGTGTTATTAATACTTAGCACAGTGCTTAGATGTCGACCCTCAATAATCGCTTCTTGAATTAATGAATATTAAGAAATATATTTATTATTATTGGTATAAATGATTTATACATTTAAAGAGTACAGTAATACTTTTAATTTGCAAGGGATTATGGACTAAATTTTATATAATTGTTATTGGTTAGGGGTGTCAATGTAATGATGTTAAAGTTGTTTTGAGTAAAAGATATTCAGTTACAGGGTTATAGGAAAATCCTTAAAATGGTTTAGTATCAATGTTTGTTGGGAGCAAATTATTCCATGAGTAAATAAGAAATATGACTGACTTCTTTTTAACTCTATGTGTAGACCATTGTAGACACAAAGATATTTTGTAGCACTCATATACCAAGATCTCAGTTTTTGAAGAAACAGGCAATTTGAATTTATTTATTCATAAGACAAACAAGTCATTTGATAATTTGTATTATTGATATTGATTTATAAGAAGGAATTATGGGATCCTTGGAATTCTCGTATGGCTAAGGGCACACTAAATCAAATTATATCTTAGGTGGTACTTCAGGTATATATATACATATTCCTAAAGTAGCAGCTTCATATTTTTCAATACACATGCAAATGATTATGTACAATGGAATTTCATGTTGAAAAGAAACAAACGTTAAGAGGTCATCTTTACATCTACTTGTTTTGCCCTCTACTATCTTAGAAGAAAGCAGGCTGCTTCATTCAAAATCTGCAAAAGAAATGGCTCAGAACGTAACTTGGTAGTGTGAATCAGTGCCTTACAACTTCTCTGATGTCTAACTGAAATTGTCTTTGTCGTACTTCCATTCAGTTTCTGTTATTTTGACCTCAGAGGACAAAGCGAACAACTATCCACTATCTCCCATACGACATCCCCTATATAACAGCATTTTAATAAATTCCTCCCTTTTCATTCATGATGGCAGGGCTGTTGGTACCTTAATTACTAAAACAAACTGTGCATGGATAGAACTTATTTCAAAGCAGGAAATGTATTCAAGTATCTGGAACTCAAATTTTCTATCTGAGCAGTTTATAGTCACTAAGAATCAAGGAAGCCCTTTTAACATTCAAAAGCAGTCCTGGGAGAAGAGTTCCTACATAATCACAATATAGGCAAGATAGATTCCTAGATTTGAACTTGGAATTGGATATTGGTTTGACCCTTAAGCAGATCTCTTGGTCATACTTTTGGAAGTAATAAAGGCCAATACTTTGCACTTAAAAATATTTCATGTAAAATTTCAGCCCTTTCTCACTTTTTTCACCTTTGCATTCTTGGTGATAAGTATAGTATCTGGTTCATAGTAGGCACTTAGTAAATATTTGTTAAATGAGTTGTTTTAGTATCCCTTGGCAATACTTCCTAATGTGGGTAGATTTATGCTTTGCATTTCCCTGTGTCTCTTTAATTTTATTTTGTGTAGCCCAGTAAGCACTCATATTTTGTTTTGCTGTCTTTTTCTTCTTATTCAATGATATCTACAATGATTTAGGATTTATTTGAATAGCTGAATACCTTACTAAGGCCTGAACAATTCACTTTGTGATGCTGCTGTAATTTTCAATTTAGGAATATGTCTGTTTTTTCCCCTCATAAAGTGAGGACTTAATTGTGGCTTATTGATGAGAATTCAGAATGCGTTAATTTAATACCTGTTGTGTACAAGGCACTTTGCTGGGTTATGAGTACATACAAATATGAATGTTATGTAAACTTTGCTGCAAGGAATTGAAATCTGGTTGGTGAGACACACCTGTGTACTGTACAACTGTGGTATAAGAGGGGTTGTATTAACTATACTAACTGAGGTAAAAGCAAGATTTAGGGTACTACAGAAGAAGGCGTAATTACTTCCGACTGGGTGAATACAGGTGAGTGATGGAGACTTCATGGATGAGATGAAATTTGAATGGGGTCTTGAACTATATGTAGGAATTTGATAGGTCATGAAAGCAAAAGGATTCAGGAAGAAGAAACAGCAGGAGCAGTACTTGCAGGTGGGAAGGTGTATGGAATGTTTGAAAAAATGGCAAGGAGTCTGTTGTGTTTAGGGTAATGATATATCTGTGGGAGTGACAGGTATTGAGGCTAGAATGGAGCTTGGAACCAAATTGTAAGGGGTCTTGTTTCTCGTTGAATTTTCTCTTATTCTATAGAAAAATTATAGGTTTTTGAGTAGGTAACTAACATTGAGATATCTATAAGGTTCAGAGGAAGAAAAGAAGACAGATTAAATGTACCCATAGGTAGGGAGATCAGTTTAGAAGGCTGATGCACAGTTTAGGTTGAAGATGATGAGGGAGGCTGAAGGCAGAAGGTCTTGGAAGGAAGGCCTGATTACTGAGGCCCGGGGTGGGTCAGATAAACACCCTGTGGCCTGTTGATTTGCTTAGAGGTGTGCAGTAGTGTCCTGGCTCCCAATAGAGGAAGTTTTCCAATTTTGAGGCTTCTTTATACCTACATCATTTTGGTAGACTGTAGAATATGCCTGCCTATCCTGCCCCTGAGAGATCAAGTATTTTAGCCTGAATTCTAGCAGGAAGCAAAAGGATGATTTGAATAGTTGTTGCGTGGGCCAAAAGTATCTGCCACATTTCCTCAACTTGCTGTATCTTCTGGGTTCTTGGTTCATCTTCTTTTTTTTTTTTCTTTTTTTCATCTTCTTGAAGTAGAACTTGCTACTGGTCTTCTCTGAGAGCCAGCTCAAAAGTTTCACAACATTTATCACTCCGTATTGTAATTATATCCTTCCCTGAGGCCAGAGACTATATTTGGATCATCTTAATATCACAAAACCCTTAGTGTAATTTTTAGAATGTAATCATTCAATAAATGCTTATCGAATAAAGCAAGTTTGTTTATGCTTTGTTGTTGCTCAGACCTTTCTACTCTCTGTCCATGCCAAGCATATTCCATCTTAGGGTCTTTCTGGTGTCTGCTGCTTGGACAGCTGTAGATCCAGATCTACGTGGCCCCACCTCCCACCCCCTTGTGATTTTTGCTTAGATGTCATCTCATCATCAGCAAGATGTTCTCTGACAACCCTGTGTAAGATACCCTCCTCACCCCAGCCCTCGGTAGCCCCTATTACTTTGTGTTGTTTTTCCCTGCAGGTACCTCCATCTGACACACATTTACCTGATGATTGTCTTTTTACTCTAATTAGAAAGAAATGGCTTGTGATAAGAGTATATCATTTGCTTCGTTGCCTAATTTTTCTCCAAGCAGCTGGAACAGTGACGGGCAGGCACATAGTAGGCAGAATAAGTATCTGCTGAGTGAATGGATGGGAAAGATCAGGCTGCAATGATAAGAAACATTCAAGGCAGGTTTGTTTGTAAGTTTCTGCAAGCTGCGGTATTGTTGTTATAACTTTCATGATATCAAATCATTAATATTGCTCTCAGAAAATAAAAGCAAATTCTATTTTCTATAGATTGTGCCTGTGAAATCTAATTATGGATTAGTATTTGTTTTAAAAATATTTGAATGCTAAGCATATCCAGTCAGAAAACACTTTTATTATCCATGCCAGCTTAATTTTTAAGGCAGTGAAATGGAAGACTGTCATTTCAGTAAGCAACTTATTTTCATTTGTGGGAATGGAATATTTTGAATATTCTAATTGATTTTTGAAGATGGTTCTACAAGAAAAGAATCCTTGTTTCTGTATATTGTACATTTGCCTTTAGGATGGAAGGAAACTAGAAACAGGCATGGAAGTTATTTGCTTAGAAAGATGTAAGCTGTAGCTGAATTGATTTTTGACAAATATGTGAGGACAGGGTCAGTCAGTCCCAATGTAAAAGGGAAGTTTTGGGATACTGAATACTTTAAAGAAGACCTGTTTTGAAAAATCATTTTCTATGTATATTTAAAGATTGCAAAGAGATTCTAGACTGTCATGAGCTCAGGCCTATTTTTTATTGTACTTTATGGCAAATTTGCTTGGATATTTTTCCAGAAATCTTAAGTCTATAATTTGGTAGTAAAAAAGTTGGTTATCAAATCAATATTATTATATGGCTTTTAGTGTTGTAAGAATTCCCTTTTGGAAACCCATAAAAGCTCATTTTTTCTCACTATAAACTTTATCTGTCAGTTTTCTAGAAGGTCAGAGTACTAATGTTGGAGGTGATCTGCTCTGGGACAAGGAGTCAACAAAGGGGTAATAAAGTTTAAAAATGCCACATGGCACTTTCCTAAGGTTAGGATTTCTGTTTCCATATCAAGTTCGTGGTTATTTGAAAATGTGGGAAGTTATATATTGAATAGGTATTTCTTAGCGCCCCTTTAAATAGATGAAATTGTTGCCTCTAATTTTTACATCTATGTATTTCATATTTTTAGTAGCATTTTTGCGTTTTCTGGAGATGACTTCTTAATTATCTATATACTTTTAGTGGTAGATTATTTCCTTGCTAGATTTGTAAGTTAGGTTTTTCAGAATAGATAGTTTTAAAAATGAAATATGATAAAATGGCTGCTTTGGGAAACAATTCAAGGAACAGAGTTATTTCTTATCACTTGAAAATGAAACATGTTGTTTAGATTGTAAAAATTGTTAAAGTTGGAGATTCTCTTTAAAAATATTTCTCTACTAAGGTTGAGTTGCCATGGGTTAATATTGATAGAGTATCCATCCCCATATTGCATGTATATAAATATAGGAAAAATCTGGGTAGTTATGAGAGAGGTCTTTTAAAATTGCAGGTCTCTATCTCTGTTAGTTCAATATCCAATCTGTCCCTTTCTTTTTTGTTAACATGTGTAACACATGTGGATGATTATGCAATAACATTTTCCAGCTTTCTTAATACAAGACACTTCAGCAATTAAGTGTGAAACTAGAAGTTCTTTTCAATTTTACTCACCTTAATTAAATATTTCCCCTTGTTTCAAGACCCATACCTAATTACTTAAAGCACAAATTAATTTTGACAGTTTACTTGAACTTTAAAACTTTGAGTTTGCACTATACTTCCTTGTGTTCCTATTCAAAACTGTAACTACCAAAATAGTATTTTAGTTTCCAACATGCTCTGTCAAGGTACAGCTTAAAATTACTTATGTATAAATAAAGATCTTGCTCTGTTTACAGTTATTTAATAATGCAAGTATATTTTTAAATTAAGTAAGGATTAATTTATTTCATGCATTAGATAAGCAGTATTTGCAAAACCAAATTATGGTTCTGTGAATCACTATAGAGCCATGAGTTTTAACCCTTGCTGATTAATTTTTTTAATGTTTCTTTATAGCAATAGAAATGAAAATAATTTGAAAACCACTTGCAAGTTCCTGGAGGGGAGGAAGCTTTCAGTAATTGGGAACTAGTTTGTTATTTCAAACAATTTGGTCTCCTTCCCTGAAGTTAAGAAAAAAGTTATGGTTTCTTTAAATTGAAGTTAAGCATATTCAATGAAGATAACTTGAAGAATAAAATGAAGTACAAAGAGGAAAACAAAATCACTCATCATTCTATTGAAATGATTATATCTACCCGTGTGCATATGGTCTTTCATATTTACAAACTCATTTCATCATATATTTTTATATATTCATCTCATGCAATCATGTAATAATAGTATAAACATTTTCCCATGCCAATAAATATTCAGTATGATTATTATTATTCTTTTTTATTTTTATTTTTTTTATTTCAGCATATTATGGGGGTACAAATGTTAAGGTTATGTATATTGCCCTTGCCCCCCACCCCGAGTCAGAGCTTCAAGCGTGTCCATCCCTCAGATGAGTATAATTATTGATCATTAATAATTTACTCAAAAGAGCTCCTTTTTGGTTGGATATTTTGATGACAAACGTCAATAAAGATTCTTAATAACTTCTAGGGTTAATCCTTGGAAGTGATATTGATGAATCAAAAGATATATGTAGTTTTCAAGCTTTTTATATTATGATCAAATGCAATAGGACATTTTAATACTTTAAAGCAAAGCTAACTATATGCATTAGCGGTGTAGGTAGCAACCTTTAGTCTACATTTTCAAGACTTTAGACAGGTCCTTTTAATTCACAATCTATTCTTTGCATCTACTTTGCAGATGGTTGAAATCTGGCCATCACCGGTTGCCTCCTTGTAACATACAAGTACTCCTGGAAGGCATTTATTCTGAAAAATGTGAAGTTATTTATCTGATATTTTAAATTTAACCCTTGCAAGTAAAGTTTGGAAACAAGGTAGGTACATTTAGCAAGAAGAATGAGAAGAAGGATAATAGAGTATTTCAATTCTATTAAGATGAATTGAGCAACTATTATAGAAAATATAGGATATTATAATATGTACTTAGTTTTAGTAGTTTAAATCATAAATTCTCTCTAAAATGATTCAGGCTGTTTGTTAACTGTGTATGCTAATTAATCCAGTAGAGAGACTTATGGTCCCAGATACGGTGCATATATATGCTGAATAGAGATGCAAGGGGGAATTAATTAACTCCTAAGCAACTTTACTCTATTTGAACACACTGTTCGCAAAGTGTGAAATTACTTTTTTAAGAGATGATGAGCATGCAGAGTACGGCTTTGGGTAGTTTGCAGTGTTGTAGGGTCTCTGCTTCATTAGACAAAATATTTATATCATTGGAATGTCTCCTTGAAAAACCAGTTGATAAAGAGATAATAGTGACAGACAAGGCCACTAAGTAGATAAAAGTCATAATGTTTATTCCAATCAGGAAACTTTGAGCTATTGCTACTTTTATTCAGTGAAAATGCACATTAGATGATACAGGAAAGCCTGTGCTTCTTCTGCAGAAACTTTGGAGAATAGTAGTCCTTCTAGAAATTATACACAGTTATTTGTGTATACCTCTTCTTTATTCAACAGTTTCAGCCCTAGACATCTTCAAGATTTAAAATTCTCAGTCTATTATTAACAGACTGACTCTTTTTCCTGTAATAGTGGATAGCTAATAATATGCCTCTTGTGATATTTAAAAATAGTGATACAGCTCTCATTACCACATCTATTAGTCCCAGATTTACTCAGCCCTGGTCTAAACTGGGTTTCTGAGCTTTTTTAAATTTAGCACTTAAGATCTTTAGACTCTATCTGGTTTTTCTGGTGTTGCCTTCTGAAACTATCAGCAAATGTCTTAGACTATTGGCAAATCATAAGGTTATTGAAAAATATATGTGGAAAAAGAGCTGGTACAATAAATAAAGAGAAGACAATATGCTTTTAACTAATTCTACTTCTAATAAATTTCTGTATTCATGTAGAACTTTGGAGATGAGAGAAGTCTTACTAAGTATTTTCACTGAGACAGAGTTAAAACATGGTTTATTGATTTGGATGTTGAAGGACAGGTTCTAACACTGGCATCACCTCATCCTTCCTAACATCATTTTAAAAATCTGTTATTATAAGGCGATTTTCACTGACATAAAATGAATATTAAAAACATTAAATATGTCTAACAGTGATACATTTAAGGATATCTATTTCTAGCCCATTAGTCCTCTGTGGAAATTTCGCTTTCTTTTTCTGAATGTTTACTTGATATTCTTTTGCCTCCTGAGCTGCTAGGGTTTTGTATTTTTTTTTTTTTTTTAGTTACTTTCCCTACTGATAAATCAGATTGAGTGGTGAGATCATGTCCTTTTCATTTTTCATTGGAAGTGAATAAATCCAGAACTTTGTACTCGGTGGCATTTATTTCAACTCATCAAGGAAATGCCACCCATGTTTGCTTGGGTTGCCGTATTTCAAATAGGACATTGAGAATGTTTGTGTGTTAGAGTAACACTGCTATTTCTGTTTCAAAATTAACTGAAAATGTGATATGTGCCTCCCACTTGGAGAGAGAAACTTCTCAACAACTTTTTATTTAGTTAATATGGATTAAGTTCTTAAAAGATGTTTGAGTGAGACTCACTAGCGCCAGTATAGTTAAGAATCTGTTAGTCATCTTATTTTAAACTCATTTGGTGTGTATTTTTATAATTACCCTTCACAAACTGAAGGGTAATTATAGAGTCTGAATTAAATTTTGGCATAGAAGGCAATGTAGGGTAGCAAGATAATGCTTCTGTCCAATAAACAAATGCCAGTCTTCATGATTAAGGTACTTGATTATCCTTGGGTTAAATGTTCTTGCAGAGTCTAGTTAGGTTGGGGAAGATGATTTCCTATGGCATGGAATGTAGTTTAATAAACCCCTCATAAGGGCTTTTGGCAGAACTTTTTTCCCTTAGACTGAGTTGTGGCATTTTGAATTGAGTTAGAAGCCACCTGTTGTATTTATTGGTGATAGAATCTGTGTATCAAGTTCTGTCTATGAGAATAGATAGTAGTGTTAGTGACAGTAAGAAGTGATTATTTGTAATTTATAATAATAAAGGTTTTAGATGAATTAGGAAGCAGTTGTCAAGGCTGTTGCTGAAGGGTTTTATGATTCATTGACTCAACACAGCTATTGAACACTTTCTGTTTGATGAGTCCTGAGGATACAGTGGTAAGCAAGCAGACCTTGGCAGTGTCCCTGTGGAACTTAATATCCAGTGGGGGATATAGACATTAAAAATAATCACTGATAAAAAGATACCGTACATGTGACAGTAATCACAAAGAAATCGTACAGATTGTTTTGTTAAGAGGACCTGGAATTTGTTTGATGGTGACAGTAGTAAGTTACGAGCTAGGCTGAACATAGCTATGTGGCTGACTTCTTCACCTCCTGTCCTAAACCTTTCTTGACATATGAATCTTGGATATTATTTTTTTCCCCCCAATTCTAGTCCTTAAGACCTATTATTCTATCAAAAAAGTATCTGTCCAGAGCTGGGGAGTGAAGGATAAGGGCTGTGGCTTCACAGGAGTGATGATTAGGTAGGACTCTGGGAGGGATCACAAGACATTAGAACAAACAATTTGAGTATTTTATTATCCTAACTATATGATATTCAGTTTTATGTGACTTACACCACTGTTGTCTTAGATTTACAAACTATTAGGAGGTATTATTAAATATTACATGTGATTAATGTATTTATTATTTTATAGTGACATTTATATTCTACCTGCATGTAAAACATATACCACAACTTATATCATTTATATATTAATTACAAAACGTTTATATTTAATCCTAAAACTCCAAAGACTAGAAAATGGAGGCATCTTTTATAATACTTATGTTGTATCATGTGCTTGCAATGAAGTGTAATGGGATGAGTCCTTGCTCTGTCACTTACTCTGTGTTGCTGATATTCTTGATCATCTTCTGTAAAAGAAAAGTGGTTGAACAATGGTGTCAGTATTTCTCCCACTATGATCCTGTGACACACCTCGACTTCTCTCCTTGGGCAGTCATATCTGAATGGGTCAGATAGCACAAATTTCTCCCACTGAGTTGGTTTACAGCCCATTTCAAGAAGGTACAAGGCTTGGAGAAATGCCATCTTGAGAAAGCAAATACGTTATTCATCTTGTCAAACTTTTAAAAAATGAATAATTGTTGGCAGAAAGTATTTAAAAATGCCTTTTTTCTTCCCCATTAAATAAAAGTCTAATTAGTAAATGTGGAATGGGCTCTCCAGCTTGATGGTGAGGGAATTGGCTTCTCATCTTACTTCCACTTCTCGATTAAACTAGGATAATAGATCAAACGGCTTAAAAAACTGCGGGTGATTTTCAAAGTTCATGGATCTCACAGACCTTCTCTTAGGCCACGAAACTTGCTTTGGCCTAGAATTCAATTGCTTATGCTATTTCTCTCATTTTTTTAGTCATTGTTACTTCTATTGTATCAGTAGGTTAAAATAAACACAAATCTACATGAAAAAGATATTTGTTTTCCCCATATATTCTGATTTCTGTGCACAATAAAAAATATTAAATATTTGAGAGAGAACATAATAAAATTTGTTCAGATATACTTGCTGCTTGATTTAGGTTAGACTTAAGGAATAATGGAAAATCATTAGCAGCAAGTACAATGCTGCCTGACACTTGTTTGCTCAGAACCTGTGTTAGGTGAAAGCCATGTTACTTTACAGGCAGAAGAAAGCAACTTCCTGTGTCTCCCTGATTCTCAGTTCAGCTCCACAAAAACTTAGTGACATCCACCACGTGCCAGATCCTGAGATACCCCTGAGGAAAATAATGGCATAATCCCATCCTCCAGATTTTCATAGCTCCAGAGAGAAGCAGGACATGGGAATAAAGTGAAACAAGTATTATAAAGATACTGTACAGAGTAGAAAGGAAGTCATGTTTAAGAGAAGTTCAGGGCAAGACTTGACAGAAATGGTGATTCATGAGCACATATTCTAACAAAAGTTCATCAGGTGAATGAAGAGAAGGTTGATGGAAGAGATATAAAGGTGTGAAGTCACAGGAGTCTAAAACAGCTATGTGAGTGGGGGTTCTTGGTATTGCCGCAGAGTAGCAGGGAAGAGGGATTGAAGTGGGAGAAGGCCACATGTGGCTGCAATGAAGAGAAAGGAAGGGGCCCAGAAGTGAGTCTTAACTGCCACGTGTAGAGCTTCGGATTTTATCGTTAGGTGATTGAAGGTTTTTGAGCGTGTCACTTCATGACCGGATTTCCATTTTGGAAAGATTTTTTGACATTATTTTATGGAGAATGGTGTGGTGGGTGCAAGATTGTATGGTAGCATGGAGACCCAGTTGAAAGGGTAATGCAGTAGTTTACATGAGTGATGAGATGATTTTCTGGTGTACAACTTCTATTGGCTCATAAATATGCTGCTACATTAAAAAAAGTCAGCAAATTAAAAATATTTTTAGTATTCAGTAGAAAATAATTTGTTGCTACTTTTATAGTTTGAAGTTATTCATGAAATTAATAGCAGTGAAAATTGAAAGTGGGTTGCTATTTTACTTGTCAGTGAAATTAAACCACTAAACTTACCACACACACAAAACATCTTATAATTTTGCTATGTAATGTGGATTATATAACTTCACAAAAATGTAAACTATAACTATAACTTCACAAAAATGTAAATTAAGGAATTTTTAATCTATATACATCTACTTATTTGTGAAAATTATGTATATTTCAAAACAAGTGAATGATGTCATAGTGCCTGGTACATGGTAAGTACTTGGTAACTATTAATATTTGTTGAATTTGCATTTGATACTTGAGAGTTATAACCAAGACTTTGTATTAATTCAAGTCCTAGAATAAGTGACTGATACTATTAAGCAGAATGTTAAATTCCAAATCAAGAATGAAAATATTTGTCAGGGAAAATTAAATAGTGACATATACATATAAGATTGTAGCTTTGCAGAGAACATGTACTTAAAAGATCACTGCAACTGATAGAATTGGAAAAGCATATTTGAAAATAGCTTTGAATTGTCTCACAGACAGTATGGCATCTAAGTTTTCTTACAAAATCTTGGTTTTGATGCAAGAATCCTCAGCTCTCAGTCACCATGACAGGAAACAAAAGTCGCAGTTGAAGAAATTAGAACATCTGTATCATTGTGAGGTGTATAAAATATAGATTAGTACATTTTTTTCAATTTGAACCTAAGATTTTTTGAAAATGTTGCTATTTAAGTACGTATGGTAGTATCCAAGTTGTCATAAATGTTAGGTTATATGTCCCATAAACAAATAACGGAATAATGATCAGTTTTTGTCAGGTGTTATCTACAGTTCAAATGAATCCTCAGGAAACAGATTCGTTCCTTACTTACTATGAGCCACACTTTCTTTAATTTTATGTAGAATATTGGCAGTGCATAGAGTTTTAGGATCTGCATTTGATGCCAGATTATATTTCGGTCTTTAGAGATTATCTTGAGGTTTTAGGGGTTAGGATGAATTTGCTATGCCTGATTTTTTACAGAAGGATTTTAAAAATATAACTTTCAGTAGAATCTATTTCTCTTTGTCTCTCTCTCTCTTTTTTTTTTATCATGTGATAGTTGACTGTAGTGCATTACTTTGAGGAAATTTTTTTGGCAAAATGTATTTTTACTTCATACTCACCTTTAATAAGTTCTGTTAGGGGAATCACTGGTGACATGTTTCAAAGCAGAGACCTTTTCATGCTTATTTTTTACTATTTAATGAGATTTCAGGTATATTTTAACAACTGGGGTTTCCATGATGAATCATTAAAATAAGTGAGTGGGCTGGAAGGTAATACTAACTTTTCTCAGTACTGCCCTATTTTACTCTAGTGGGTTATTGGTTGCTTTTTAAATAGAACCTGGGTGTGTTAGTGGGTGGAGGTGCAGAAGAGAATGGGGAGAAAGGGTCAGTAAGAAAATACCACGTAAACTTCTGGTGACCTATTGAGAAATTCTCCAAATTTTACTTTCTCCAACTTGAGCCATTTAGTGACTAAGCTCACTGTTTTTTGCTTTAACAAGCTTAAGTTTGCAAATATTGTATTTTGGTAATTAGGAAATATATTTTCAAGAATTGATTGAAGTTTTAAGGCATCAAGCCATGTGTGGATTAGCTTGTGGAATCAATTTCTCATGTGTGTGGGATTAAAACCGTTAAAAGCATCATCACTGAAACTATACCTTCCTACAACTAATAACAGTAAGGTGTCTGTGGAATATATTAATACAACAATTCCTCTGATTTAAAATTATTACGGGGTGTTTGGCTGGAAAATTATTTGAATATTGTAGGTACCTGAGTTGACATCATATATGGAGAGCTAATCATGGGTTTCTAGTGTAACTAAGGTTTATTTTTTTAAAAAATTGACATGATGTATTTAAACTTAGCACATCTTTTTCAGTAAATCAGTGACATATTACAAATTTTTTATATCTTTACTATTAAGAAAAATTTCAACTACCAGAGAAGTTGTAACTGCTAGAGGAGGTAGACAAAAATGTAGTTCACCTTGAAAGCAATCATGGCTCAGGGAATAAAGAAATTGGGTCAAGCCTAAAATAAATGCAGGTACAATGGCAATAAGTTTTAATAAAAATTTAAAAATATTCACAGCATTGGTTTCAGGCTACTTTTGTTCTCTGTGATTTTATTAATGCATTATTAGTTTTTAATTGAGATGACGCTAATGGCACTTTCTCATTTTGGTCAAAATGTTTGTATGAAATACTATTGTGATTGTTCACTTTGTAGCCTCTTTTAATTACAAATATAAATTTTTGGAAAGGCAGATGATTTTTAAATAGATCATTTTGACCTCTGGTGATCTTAAATAGAATTTGAAATGGTATAAAATTTCTATGTCACAGCTATCATTTTGACTCATTTTATGTTGCCAAATTTAGTGTTTAACATTTAACCATGTACCATTAAATCACAGTATTGATAATGAGTTAAATTTTCATAAAGCTTTAATACCGTAGTAGATTCTCATTTATCTGGTGTCACTGGGGAATGAAAGGTGCTGAAGAAGTGAGTTTTTCTTTAACCGAAGCTTACTTATTTAATCAGAAAAACTTAAAATTGATAAAAATTGATCTGAAATATTTTATATGCTCTTTTAAGGAGCAAGAATGAAATGGCCATTTACTCTTTTTCTTTTCTTTCTTTTTAAGAGACAGGCTCTCGCTCCGTTACCCAGGCTGGAGCAGAATGGCACAGTCATAGTTCACTGCAGTCTGAAAGTCCTGGGCTCAAGTGATTCACCTGCCTCAGCCTCCCGAGTAGCTGGGACTACAGGCACGTGCCACCACGCCCAGGTAATTTTTTAAAAAACTTTTGTAGAGACAGGGTCTTGTTATGTTGCCCAGGTTGCTCTCAAACTTCTGGCCTCAAGTGATCCTCTCATCTCAGCCTCCCAAAGTGCCGGGATTAAAGGTGTGAGCTGCTATGCCCAGCCTCCTCTTAATGTCATATAGTATCATTTTGAGAGTCATTCAGAAACAGCAAGGGCTTTCTGATTGGTATTTTTATTCCCCAATATAAGTGTTTTGTTGTTTCTTCCTTTAAAAGTGCCACACCCCTAATTCTGATATACTTACTCGGTTTAAATGTTTGAGGGTTTAAGTTCTCTGGTGGTACTTGTGACAGTGTTTTAACAGATTCATAAACTCAGGCACCTACATAAGACATTTGGCTTTTTGCCATCTTTTGGCAGACACCTGAGCACAGCCTTCTGCCCTAAAAGAGACCCTGTCCTAGCTTTGGAATTAGCAAATCTTGAGGCCCTGTTATTGCTGCTTCCAAGCACTTGTTCCTTACTAGCCATTGCTAGTGATTCAAAAATGTCTGTATTCACTCTGTGTGCTTGTGAGTATTGACCAGGGTGAGCATCGACCCGGGTGAGCATCTGTAGTTTTCTCTGACTATTGCTAAAATGGGCAAATAGTGCACTCCCTTTATATTTTAGCAAATTCCATCATAACAGCAAAGTGGGGTTTTTTTTCAACCTCATGCTTATTTGTTTCAAGCAGTGTTTTCTAAAACCAAACTCAAGCACAGAGAGAGTATTTGAACCATTCTTTAATGTGCTGTAATGACATTTGGTTTGAATCTTATATTTAAAAATCAGCTTCCCTCCTTTTGCTTACATCTAATGGGAATCATCTTTCTTCCAGGTCGTGCCTCAAGAAGACTACAGGGAAGATTACATTTTCTTCTTGCCATAAAAGTCGCAATAGAAGTAAGTGGGGAAGTGCCAGGATATGCTTGTCTCCACAAAACAAGCAGAACAAATTTCCATGAATCAAAGCCACTAAGTATAGTTTTCAGAGATGGTAGGACATAGTTACTCTCCCTAGAAAAATACCCAAAATGTAGACACACCCATTGGCCACCAGAAAAATGCTCAAGTAAACGCTAGTTCAAACCTGTACATTTCAGTCTTCTTACAGAGCTATTAAAGGGGTGGAAATCTACTATAGCTATAATCTTATTTTCCCCTTTTCTATTTTTCAACCTCCCACATGCTTGGTGTTCAGTTCTGCTTGCTGAGTGTTTGGAATCTGTAGCAGCACCTACATACACTGCCTCCTCAGTGGCTGATGGTTTGCAGATAACTCGTGATTCAGACCCATAAGAAACATCTGTAAAATATACGACATGATACATACTTTAGATTAATCATGCAAAACGGCAGAGTAATGAAGAATCAGAAAGCAATTTTTTTTCTTATATTGACGTTGCTTTCTTTGAGGTTTGATGAGTGAAATATTCTTTAGAGTGGTTTATGTCACATTTCATTACTTGGGGAAATATCTCACATCATTTTTGTAAGAGCCCTTTTGTTTGTTTATTTTTTTGGAGACAGAGTCTCACTCTGTTGCCCAGACTAGAGTGCAGTGGCTTCATCATAACTCACTGCAACCTCAAACTCCTGGGTTTAAGCGATCCTCCTGCCTCAGCCTCCCAAGTAGCTGGGACTAGAGGCCCTTACCACTACCCCTGCTAATTGTTCTATTTTATGTAGGGACAGGGTCTTGATATCATGCTCAGACTGTTCTCAAACTCCTGGCCTAATGCAGTCCTCCTGCCTCAGCCTCCCAAAGTGCTAGAATTATAGGCATGAGCTATCACACCCAGCCTACAAGAACCTTTTAAGTATACAGAGGGCTTATACACTTTAGCGTGAGTAGGTCAGAGGAAATAAAGCAAGATAGTAGATATCTCCAATGTGATCTAGTAAGCAAGTTAATGTTAAAACTGCTTGTATTGTTTCTTGAAATCTTTGATGTAATTTTCAAAATTGCCTTTTATAGTTCTCTCAATTACTTTCTAGAAGTTTCAATCATTTGAAGTATTCATGGCTATCACTTTGTTGAATTTGGAGAGTGTTCGTTAACTCGCTAAACACAGCATTTGAGAACAGAAGTCTCCAGCAGGCCTTAAAAGATTGAGCTCAGTCTCTGGACTTACCTTTTACCCAGAAAAGCTGCTGGGCTCTCAAATTTGTATTTAAAATGCAAGCTGCTGATGAGGAATGGGTAACATCTACTGTATTTCATGTGCTTGTGTATATCCATCTACCTTCCCCACCTATCCCTGGTGGATAGGGGGCCATGATTGAAAATTACTAGATTTAAAATACTGGAAGATTTGAAGATATCCTTTCTCCTTAAATACATTGATTTATACCGATAATAGGATAGGAGGGGCTTATTACTGTTAATAAGCTACTGTGCTTCACATGCATTATCTGGTTTTATCTTTACAACACAGTTCGGAGGTTAGTAATGCCTTCATTTTGGGGAAGATGAGACTGAGTCCTATAAAGTTAGATAACTTGACCAAGGTCATACAGCTAGGAAGTGACAGAGCTGAGGTATAAACTTATATCTCTTTGATCCTAGGGTTCATGCCTTTTCCACTTGAGGGACATGGCTTTTTGCATACAAGTGAAATATGTTTCTCACTTTGCAAATGCACATTCTCATTGGAAGAGTTGGACATCAAGAAATAAGCATTTTTTTTGCTTTGATATGCAATTGAAGTAGGCGTTACTTTGAACATGTTTATTAGTTTTATTAGTGAAGAGCATCATTGAGTCATTGAGACTAACACTATTCTGGAACATTATTAAGAAAATCAATATACTGTTTAATGAGTGGTGTTTACTTCAGTCAGAAAGGAAAATTTAAACATCTGGAATATTTTTTAAACAATATAGCATTTATGCACAGAATGATGTTTCTCCCTTACGTCTTACAGGAAATAGCATATAATTTGAAATGTATATGAAAGTTTTTATATTCATACATGTATTTTTATTTCATTGAACACATTAAAAAATCATATTATTAAAATGAAAAATTGCTTGATGGCCAACTCTCTGTGATGAAATTTTACCATGTCTTGATAACCCCATTATCCCTCTTAATGGATTGCTTGTTTAAAGAAAGGTTGTAAAGACCTTTCTGGTTCACAGACGTAGAGCTTTACCCCACTTTTTTGGTGTTCGTTTGGGGGTGGAATATTGACAAATGTGGGGAAGTGATAAAAGTATGTGCACTGTCTCCAGAGATTGTATCCTAAAGTTTCTAACACTAGAAAATTGAGATTTGACTATGAATATGAATGTACTTTATTTTAAATGTATATTCATAGAGGGAATTATGGCTGGTGAATTTAAATATGGATTAATATGATTACAGGATCAGAGAATTTCTGAATGGCAAAGGGCCTTACAGTTGAAGAGCTCTTGAAGTGAAAGTCTTCATTAGAAGATGAGTTCTGTGACTGTCTAAGACTAAAGCTCTAAATCAAGCAGGTTCTGAGTTTACTGAGTCAGGCTCACATCTGAACAAACCAGGAAGTGAGTGATCACAGCAAGAGAGAGCTTGAAGCTTCCTGATGTAGGAGAAAAAACTAAGAGTCATCGTGGAGACAATCTTAGGGAATGAGGAAAACCGGAAAAATAAAGACACCTTTATTCTCCTTAGCACAAATGATATAATAATATTGATCGCAAAACTATAAACTTTAAGTGCCACATACTTTTTTAAAAAGTGAGATAAGCCTATTTTAAAAAGTAAAACATGAGTTTAAATTATGTGTATTTTCTTTCTGAGCATAAAATTTAAACTTTTTTTTCTGTGAGACAGGGTCTCTTTCTGTTGCCCAAGCTAGAGTGAAGTGGTGTCATCATAGCTCACTGTAGCCTCAAACTCCAGGGCTCCTGCGATCCTCCTGCCTCTGCCTCCCAAGTACCTGGGAATGCAGGCACACACTGCCACACCCAGCTATTTTTTTTTATTATTATTTTTTGTTGAGAAGAGGTCTCGCTATTGCCCAGGCTGTTCTCAAACTCCTGGCCTCAAGCGATCCTCCTACCTCAGCCTCCCAAGCTGCCAGGATTACAGGTGTGAGCCACTGTACCTGGCCTAAACTTATTTTTATTAAAAAATTATATATATATATATTTGAAAAAATATAAAGTTTTTTGATTGTTATCTAGAATCTGAAGGTTTTAACGGGCCAATGAGTATTCTCATCATTGAGGCATTCTATGGAGGCTCCCATAAACAGCTGGTGGATCTGCTCCAAGAAGAGTTAGAAGACTGTGTCCTTTATACCCTTCCTGCAAAGAAATGGCATTGGAGAGCACGGACATCGGCTTTATACTTCTCTCAGAACATTCCCATCAGTGAACATTACAGGTAATTAAAGCTCAGGATGCATTTCAACTTGCTTTTAATGTACTTGTTATCTGGATGTTGCTTCTCTGTGAGCCTCTGAGAATTTCTCCAACTGTGGAATTGGTTATTGTGACTATGGTAGATATTCCTTTAGAGACAGAGAGCAGCAGAGTATACTCACACTCTAAGGACACCCGGTTAGTAGAAAAGTGGCTTCATTTAGAACCTATATGTCTTTTCTCATTTGTCTTGTGATTTTTATCACGTCCAAGTGTGTGGATGTGGGTAACAGTCTTCAGCCTGAGATGAGAGTTGGGCACATTGGTGTTTTTTTTTTTTTTTTTTTTCGGTTCCATAACCTCCAATGCCTTTTTTATTGAGTATACTGTTTTGATTTAGTTCATTGTGTCTGCCCTGTATTAGTTGTCAGATTTAAAAAGATGGTATGCCCAAGGCTTTAAAGTCTGTTGAGGTGGAGATAAACATGCAAATGCAGTGAGAGTATGAAAGATGGGAAAGTTGATCTGAACTGTGACAAACTGGAGGTGGCGTTATAGAGTTGGTAGCCTTTGACTTATTCTTGAAGGATAAGTATATCTCAGGGACACAAAACTCGATTCTAAATTCTAATTTATTAGGAAGTGGGAAAGAGGGAGACCTATTAGAAAGAGCCTTATGAGAGACACACTGAAAAGATGGAGGAGAAATACTGATTACATTTTTAGGGAGATAGCAGGTAGAATGGAATCCCCTTGGACATCTCTTCCTTCTTGTTCTCGTATTCCCATGTGTTCTCCCAATTGTTAAACAGTGGAAGACTATCCTGTTGTGGTTTGCGTATCTGATGTTCTTGCCATTCTGGGCCCCTGTGTGTATAGGACTGTGTCAGTATAGGCAGGAGTGAGGAGTGCCGGGGTGCTAGTGAATGGAGTTAGAGCAGACAGGTTCTTAGGGGAAGGGCATGTTGCACGCTGAGGTGTGTCCACCTTGACTCCAGCAGCTGTACCCATCTTCTGCTTCTAAAGTAGACCAACCACAAGAAAGACAGCAGCCTGTGATTTACATGTATGTTGCTGTTCTTGGTAGTAATTTGGGGGATTCAGAGAATAACTCATTTTGTATATGAAAATTATACATCACCTCTGAGAATTCAGATTGTCACATGGAATAGCAGGGTATGCTCAAGTCACATTACTTGGGATAAAGGGTAAAATGCTATTTTAATGCATATTGAGAATTTTGTATTTTTCAAATTTAAAGTGTATTTTTCCTTACATAATTTAATTTTTACATTCTGACTTCACTATGTGAATATTGTCGACTCACTAATAATATGAGAAATTCCAATATAAAACTTGTAAAGGCAATGATAAGACTATTGCCGTGTTAAAATCTGAGAGTTTATAGTTGCTTTCACATCTCATTTAATTGTGTTTTTGCAGCACCAATTGTATTATATTATTTAAGGTCAAGTAATCCAGTTGACTTTATGGCACATTTTCATTTAACAGTATCATTCAATACAATAAATTTCTACAGTTATCTGAACGTTAACATGAGCCATTTCTATTGTGTATTGTGTGATTTCATTTTGATTGTACAGTTTTTCAGAGTTACATTATTCTATCACAGATGTATTAATATGTATTTGGATAGCATGTGAACACGTCTATGCATATGCCTGCCCCATTCCCTTTGAAGCCGGAAGTATTTCAGGATAGGTGTCACTGTTCTCTTTGAAGCAGTCTTATTTGAAGGTGAATCTCTGAAAGATTGTGATGTAAAGTTTTACTCTCTGATAGCCATAACCTGCAGTGCCTAACAGGGTATCTGTCATCTTTCAATCAGCCATTTAATATCTGCAGCTAACTGTATGAATCTAATCCACCTTCACACAAAGACACACCTCACCAGTTTCACTTACAGTTATGTTTGACCAGGGATAACTTATCTACTTTTAACTAAATAACTTTTTAAAATATTTTTTGAAAAATAGCAACTTGAAAACTTAGGTCGTAAGTTAAAAAATACACTCATTCAACTCTAGATTGAATTGCAAGAATAACCTTTTGTTATACCAGGTAAATTTGATCTCTGTGGAGGAAACTTTTAAAGATACGAGAAGTTTTTTCTTTCCAGTTACTTATTCTATTTGTGTATTTGGCAAATGATATCATCAAAATACGTAGAGGTAAAATGATTAAGCACTGATATTACCTACTATGCAAAATGCTCTGAACAAGTAGGAATGTGTCTGATGAGAAAGACCTTGGATGTAGGTACATATGCTGCTTTTCTCAGCAAATGCACTTGTTATTGTTTTAAACTTATCATCTGGAAGATATTTTATTATTAAAAGAATAAATTTTTCAGCCTAATTAATCAGTTTGAGTCTTTTTTTTTTTTTTTTTTTGAGACAGAGACTTGCTCTGTCACCCAGGTAGAGTGCAGTGGTATCATCATAGCTGACTGCAACCTCAAACTCCTGGGCTCAAATGATCCTCCTGCCTCGACCTCCCAAGTAGCCAGGACTACAGGCATATACCACGATGCTCAGCTAATATTTCTATTTTTAGTAAAGACGGGGTCTTGCTTTTGCTCAGGCTAGTCTCAAATTCCTGAGCTCAAGCGATCTGCCCATCTTGGCCTCCCAGAGTGTTAGGATTACAGGCATGAGACATTGCTCCTGGCCTCAGTTTGAGTCTTCTTTGTCTTGACAGCTAAAAGAATACATCATGATTCCTGTGAGAGCTGTTCAGTTTTATTTCAGAATACAAAAGCTCAACAAGTTATTTTTCTCAAAAGCAGTAGATAATTATTATAATTGTTAGGTTATATTAAAGGTTTGCCTTGTGGAAACTTCACTAGATGCAGAAAAAAGTTACTGTGTATGGGGCCTGAGGGAAGGCCTTAAATTTTGTGTTCTGAGACATGTGAGTCATTTGTCTCGAGATGAAGCATTTCTACTTTATTATAATGTATCTTAGACTAGGCATCAAGGATATTTCATTCATTTTTCTTTCTGCAGTATCTTTATTGAACTGAAAGAATCACTGTTATTTAAAATCATTTTTTCACCCTCAGATGCTTACAATTACATTTTCTGTTTCATCTGAGGTATTGTGGTAGATACTGATCGTTGCCCACTTAACAGCCCTTCTTTCTTGTTAACAAAATCAGTTTTCTTTGGGATAGCTAAGTACCCAGCCCCTGGGAGTGAAGCTAGATTGACTTAAGTCAGTCGTGATGATCCCATTCTCCTTTGCCAAATTCCCCAACGTTCCTTGCAGCTAGGGTTGGTCAGTCCCCACGTTGTGGCCCACTGGAGTTAAGTGGATGGTTTCTGGAGGTTCTTCCAGCAAAATGGTTTGGTTTTTCATTTTATTTTATAAAAAAAGAAAGACACTTCCCCTTTCCTGCATTTGACTATAGTTGTGGTTGTGATATCTGATTTCTGTGACGTCTGTAACCATGAGTTGAAAGTATGAAGACGAAACACCTGGATGGCCATAAACAGAAGGCTGCAAAGAGCCTGGATTAGACTTCTATTTTGCATGACGTGGCTACCAAGTCACCTGAAAACCCCTTTATTTATAAAACATCTATATTTTGTAAAATATAACTAATTTCTTTTTAAGCCTATAGCTGAGCAAAATAAGAGAAAGATGTAGGGGCTCCAAAAAGGAAGAAGGAACTAGAAATTAGAGTGGTAGGCTTGCTTTGAAGCTGTGGTTGCCTTTTCATAAAGGGGATGGTTCAATAAATTGTTACACTCTTGAAATGAAATACTGTAGAGCTCTAACCTGAAGAAGGAAGTTTTCTGTATACTCTTATGGAAGGCTCTTCGAGACATACTAAGTGGCCAAAAGTAAGAAATAGAACAGTGTTATTATGCGCCATCTTTGGCATAAAGAAAGAGAGGTATAAGTGCGAAATAGTGGAAGAGTACACTGGAAATGAATAAAAATAGTTGCCTCAGGAAGAGTAGCGGAGGCTGTGAGTGCCCTGCCTGATTCCTTGGACCTTCCCTTGTGCCCTGACCAGCTTCTGACTGCGGGTATCTGCAGCTCTTTGCCTAAGGGAGTGAGCTGCTCTGCCATGTGCAGCAGGCTGGGAGCAGCCCCCCACAAATGATATTTTATTTTATTTTTAAAAATAAACTAGAAGGGATATTAAAAACGTACAGATGAGATCATTCTGAAGTGTGTGGCAGGAAAGAAATCATTCTGAAGTATGTGCAGGAGAGAAGTCAACAAAGATTCCTAAAAACCCAATATGTCAGGAAATGTAAAAGTATAATTCTAAATAACTCATGGGTCAAAGAAGAAATCATCATGCATATTAAAAAATAGAACTGAATCATAAGGAAAATATTGCATATCACAGTGTAGGCTGCATCCAGAGTGACAGACGTATCCAAAGCATCTTTAGTAAATTTACTTTTAGTATTTATTATTTTTTTTGTTTGGGACATCCTCTTCCTCCAAAGGTTGTGGCCCAGAATAGGGCCCCTCTTAGTTGGATCTAGAAGTAGTAATAGGGAATAAACAATAAGGAAAAGAATAGAAAATAATGAAATTGAAAGCAAATGTATAATGGAGATGGACCAACTAAAAGTAGTTATTTTGAAATAATAAAATAGATAAACTAGAGATATGATTGATTTTTTTTTTTAAAAGGCACAAATAATTTTTGGAACAAAAAAATAGAGTATAACTGCAGGAATAGCACATAACAATAAAAATGGGAAATGTTCTGAATTCTTTTATATTAATACATTGGAAAAATTAGGCAGAATGAATCATTTCTTAGAAAAACATAACTTACAAAACTTCACTCAAAATGAAATTGAAAGTCTGAATGGACCTGTAATCATTAGATATTTTGATTTATTAGCTAACTATCTACCCACTAAAAGACAGAATCGGGGTCCTTGTGCGGATCGTTTTGCTGCCACCCTGTATCTTTCCAAACTTGTGTTACATAAGAATGAGTGTATACTTTTTTAGATTTTCTATTTCTTTTAGTAATACAAATTTTACCTGTTAGTAATTGTTGATTATCATTATGATACCTTACCCACACCCCTAACCCTTTTTTTTAATATCCCAGGAAGTGCAAGGAAAGCTAATAGTTGGATAGAAAATAAATTAAATGAAGTTTCAGTCAAGTCAGGTAATGCATAAAATGAAATTAAAACTTAGGGTGATATTTGATTGTTCATAGTTTGGTTATGATTTGCATTGTTCTTTAGTGATAGCATGATTGAGGTCTTTCACTTAGGAGATTCTCTGTCATGGCAAGCATGATTTTTTCCCCCATAAGTGAACCATTCCCTGTGAAACATTGACTATAACTTTCTTTGGGAAAATGAACATTTTTAGATGATATAAATTACCTGGGTATGTCTGTTGTTTGTAGCTAGCCGTTGTGAATACAAGTAATGATAAACTAGTGGGTTTATCAACTAGTTTAATGATAAACTAGTGGGTATAGGTAAATTAATAAAGATGGGGGTGGTTTCTCAAACTATTCCCACTTGTAAATGAATAATTTAAACTTTACTTTGCTTGGCAATTATATCTTGTTTTGAATTTTTGCCTCCTGTTAAAAGTATCTTTCTGAATAATTCAATACTACTTTATTCTTAAAATACCCTTTATTGAAATGTACCTTTCTGAACAATTTAATACTGTTTTACTCATGAAAACACTTTTTTATTAGTGTGCATGATAATTGGAAGTATTAAAGTAAGTGATGACTTAAGAATGTGTAGGTAGGTGAAATATGGTTAGGCTTACATAGAGCAGTCATTTTTTATCTCTATGGTAACCAGAACAAGATTTAAAGGGATTAAATAATAATGCTAATAGTGAACACTTACCAAGTGGTAGGCATTCTATAATCCCGGATGCTAGATATTATTATCTTGGTTTACAGAGGAGGAAACCAAGCCTTCGAGGATCAAGTGACTTACAATGGCTCACATGGCTAGTTAGTGGAGGATGTGACATTTGAGTTCAAGTCGGGCCACCTGCAAAGGCCATATGTTATTTGTTCTTTTTAAGCCCATCCTCTTAACCACTATGCTGTCTTAACTCCAACTGAAGCAACGTAAATTAATTAATTAAATTAAGCCTAAGTACCTCTTTTGATCAAAAAAAATATTACTAGGTTTTACTATTAGAAGTGGATGTGATGCTTCTCCCTGTCTGGAGAAGTATTACAGTTCTTGAATCTTGTTGGAGGCCGAAGGCTGGAAACCAGGCACATTTCTAGGTCTGTGAATCTGTAATGTCTTATTTTCAGACTTTGAAGTTACAGGTCATTTGAATTTTCCTCTTTTGAAGCTCTTCCTTAAATACACATAAGGACTACATAGGTGCTTTCTTTTCATAGGGTGGACTCATGAAGACACAAATAACATTCTCTGTTTATGATGCGCCATACCTGCCATTCACAAATTATCCTCAGCCTGGTATACTGTGAAGTTTTCTACTTAGGTTGTGAGCTTGGCTAGAGGCAGCATTCCATTGCTCAGCTCACTAGCCTTATATCATTAAGCACTGTATGCGCTTCTTGGGGTTTGGAAGATGTCGTAACACTGTATAAATAATTTTCTCATTAGGTATAATATAGCATCCCATAATCTCACCAACATGTGACTGTTCCATCTATGAGAATTGGCCAGAATCTTCCCCAACACTTGCTCAGCCAATCAGCTTCCCTCTCCTATACTGCCTTGTTGTGGAATTTTCTTTTGGTTTGTTTTTGAACCAATCTGACTATTCTGTCTAGCCAGCACACACAGCAGCCGTCTAGATTTGTATGGCCCTTAGGGCTTCCTCTGCAATATTTCACTTCGGTGAAGTCTCCACGGATTGAGCGTATTGTTCACGGATTGAGCGTATTGTTCATTAGCCATCTGGACTTTATGTTGAAAATGTAGCTGACCACAACACTACAGAAACAAGATAATTCTGCAAACCAAATAACTAGCCATCAGTCGGTCTCTCTCCCTCTGTCTCATATACACAGACACATGCACACACGTGTGCACGCACACACGTGTGTTCTTCATAGCAAAACTAAATCTGTTATCTTGGTCCCTAAAGGATGGTTTATAGGCTTTATTTTTTCCATTTTTCTTTGTGTTCCTTTGTCAGTGCTCTCAAGAGTAAACTATTCCAGTAGGAGGTGGAAAAAAGTGTTCTTGTTATGGAGTTCCTAGTTTATTCTCACCACAAGTTGCTAATTCAGAAGTTTCTGCATAGTTAGTAGCATGTACTGTGAAGCCGCTGCTTCCAAAAGAGTTAAGTACTACAGTGCAACTTCAAGTGTATGTTTTTAATATCCCTTGTAGTTTATTTTGAAAAATGATATAAAATATCACACATAAGGTTCTATACAGCCCCCTGGGTAATGGTTCATATGGATACAAGACATTATTTCTAACAGACTCTGCACCATAAAGACCTCTAGGGTAAATCTCTCGTATATTTACCCTTTGAAATTTGACAAGTATGTTTTAAAAGACAAACTGAATGTTTATTACACTGTTACAGAGGGGAGAAAAATCATTATTTTTAATGAATGGAATGGAAAAGGAAAAAAAAAAAGGAAGAAACCCATCCCTAAATGGATGCAAAATATGCTACTGTATAAAAGAACTTTGATGGTAGTATAAGGCTGTTCATAATTTTGCTTTTATAAGTAACATGTTTGTTTTTGACATAACAATTGAATCTTTGAGTCTGATTTTAGAGCACTTTTAATCTAGTTTTTAGGTGTTGAGAGTGTCTTCATCATGGTTAGTCTCCAAGCATGGAAAAAACACATTTAGAAAATGAAAGATATTTTAATTTTACTTCCATCTCTAACATTAATTTGTATTTATTTGAGAAATATTTTCTGCTTTTATTAAGGCCTTAGTCAATGAAAATATGTTTACTTTTGCCACTGGACCTGATGCACAGGTATCAGTTTGCCTCGCTATATTTGGGACCTCCAAAGCTATGATGCAAAGACTCTGTGGCCCTTTCCTTCCCTTATCCTTTCTTAAAGAAGCTTTCATGCTTTCTTACTCCCTTGGGGTCAGATTTGGCCTGTTACCCTTCTTTGGGCACATTGTCTTGTCCATTAAATGACTAATTCTTGTCCATCTTTCCCTGTTTACCCTCCTCTGTTGTTCAGGCCCTGGTGTGCATTCACATGACGGACCTCCTGGTTTCCTGAGCTACCAGCCCACAAAGATAACTGGCAAGGGGAGGGCAGGAGCTACATCAGAGCTACTGCTCACAAAGGAGCATTCATGTCCATTTCATCCTTTTATCATTCTAAAGAACTCAATTTTATATTTTAGTGAATTTTTCCCCATAAAGTCTCTCCTATATTTTTCTTTGTTCGTCATCTCATATCGATAGTAGAAATGTAACACTGCCCTTCTTTAGGAGAAACTCCTGGGGAATATGTGTAGTTGAGAGAGCATGGGGGCAGGGTGTGATGATTTGATCAAAATCCTCCCCCCCTCCACTAGTCAACTTTTGGCTTTTCTAAGCTTGTTGCTTTCCGTTATTGTTTTCCTTCATCAGTATTTATTAAGAGCTTTCATATTAAGACCAGTGCCTGTGCTAGCACTGCTGATACAAAGCCAAACTTTACAAATGTGGACAGACAGTACTAGCACACAGTAATCACTTAGTGAACCTTTGTTGGTTGAAAGAAAGCGTAGTGCCTGTATCCACTTGCTGATACTCGTAGCCATTACTCAATAATCCCTGATGGAAAACCATCAGGGACATCCCACTGCATATGTAAAAATCCAGAGCACAAACAAGGATTTGCTCTGGTCTGCTTGATCTGGGCCCTGCCTGCCTGTGCAGCCTCATCTCTCACCCCGTCATCTCGTTAATCTGCTGTGGCAGCATTGGCCTTGTTTACTCACTCTGAAATACGAAGCTCTTTTCCAGCTTCAGGTCCTGTTTACCACTCGCTGGTGTCTTTGCTGGCAGCACCTACTCAAGTTCCCACCCCACATCCCTTGTTCTTCATTGCTTTCTCCTTCCCATCCTTCAAGACTCTGCTAAAATTTCACTTTCTCAGAGAGGCTTTTCCTGAGCTTCCTGTCTAGAATAAGACCTTTATTTCAGCACCCTTTGTTTTTCTCCCTCTGTAATGACATTTTATATAACTTGTGATTACTTTGTTTGTTTGCTTGTTTTTCTTCCAAGCCTCATGATCACAGGGAACGTATCTGTCTTGTTTACCATTTTATTCCGGGTACCAAGTATGCTTCCTAGCATATAGTAGCTGCTTAGTAAATATGGGTGAATGAATGATTTGAGTTTGAAAATGCAGGCAAAATATGGTTGCCATTGGCTTTGCTAATTTGCTTATTTTTTTCTGCTGTGAGTACTACATGTATCCTGTGTATAGAGATATCTATGTAGAAACTACTTAGAGACATTTAAAGGTTTGTGTTAGTCAGTTTTACTGCATTAAACTAAAGAATCTCATACACAGTTATTCACTTATTTTTATGGGTTATATTAATCAGATTATGAAAGCAGCCATCATCTATTATGTAAATTTTGATAAAAGAAAACATAGTATTCTGGAATTTCCCTCATATAAAAGTGTTTCTAGAAAAAAAAGTTTCTTAGTTCAGGAAACTATTGTAGAGTCTATAACATGCCTGTGATATTGCATAAAATTTCATGTGATTGTATTTGAAGGCTTTTTAGTTTTGGCAGTGGCCACCCATAAACGTGGTTTTTTAAAATTTATGGTATAGAAACTATCAGAATAAACGAGAGATTAGAATTTGGCACAAAGAGATATTTTGCTTGGCCACTGCAATTATTTAAACTTTTTTTGTATTATTAGTGCTTTAGGCTGATAGACATTCTTCGTTTTGGTCACAAACACCACTAGTCACCACTGTTTTATACCAACCTGCTTCTCATATTTATGTTACTTAGCTGGCCCATTTAGACCCTTGTATTTGTAGCCTCTGGCTTAGAATCTGCCCAAAAATGAATCTTTAAATGATCTTTAATAAAATATTTGTAATTGTACATATACCTAAAGAGTTTACAAAAAGAATAATAATCACTTGTGTTTGAAAGAAACAATACAGTAGGGGAAACAGCCATCCTGGGTGGTAATCCCAGCTCTGCCATTAATTAATTGTTTGGCCTGAAAAAAATCACCTTTTAACCTTAGAGTCTTATTTTTTTTTATCTTTAACTTCTTTTTTAATCTTTATTGTTCCATCTATCCCTGAGTTCTGTGATGTCATGAACAAAGAATTAAAATCAAAATCAAGATTTAAGGAATTCTAACACAAAGAACAAATTTGTCCTGTCTCTCATTCAACTTTGTTACCAGCCACTACTTCATTTGACCAAGAGACTTTTTTCCTAGTCTTATTTGTTCATCTCCTTGAATTTTTAAAGAACAACTTTTATTTTTAAAGTTAGAGGCTTTCACGGAATAATTCTAACAGACCTTCTATCTTTGGGGGTCACTCAAATGTGACTTCTTATCTGTTCAGACTTCTTATTCCAGCCTCAGCATTTCAGGATTATTTGCTTTTTCAAAGAGAAGGTGTTTAACCCTCATGTTCGCTCTCTGACTCTACAGGGCATGGGACGTAGGATATGTACACCGTATACTCCTGATGTTACCGCAGAACTCACACAGAATAATCAGTACTAGAATGATTACCGTATTGACTAAAGAAGTACAGAGGAAAGAGTTTAATTCTTGTTCAGCAAATTCTGAGATAGACCTAAGACAATGCTAGAGATTTTCATAGATGGAGACGAAATGGAAGAGCACTGTAGGAGAAAAAAGTGTTGTGGACAAAGGTTCACAGGAAAAATAGGGAAATGTTTGGAAACTGTAAAAGCTTGGTTTAGTATGAATATATTCTAAATTAGGAGGAGTTGTAGGAGATCAGGTTGGGTTGCCAGGTAGATTTTTGTGTAGTTCATGTACATTCTCGAATTCTAAGATTAAGAATGTGGGGAGCTTTTAATTTAGGTAATAGGTGTTCTTTGAAGGCTGTATTATTGAAGGCTCTGCTACTCAGGACTGTTTTAGTTGCATGTGATAGAAACCCAATTCAAAATCACGTAAATGTAACAGAAAATGTATCAGGTCATATAACTGAAAATCCCAGGGTGGTTAACCCATGGGCAAAGCTAGGTCCAGTGATTCAGGTACATCATTAGGTCTCATGCTTCTGCTTTCTCTGTTTTTGCTGTTTGCTGGAGCTGGCTCTCTCCATATGGATCAAGTGTTCCGAGATTGCCTGAGTGGAATTTTTTGTATTATGTGGCCTTTGAACTTGTTACTGTGGCAAAAGGCATCTATAGATAATATCATGATTGGCCAGGCCTGGGTTACATCACCACTTTGGAATCAGGAAGTGGACTCAGTCCCATCCAAACCACATTAACTGAGTTCACGAGAGCAATAGGAAAATTATATTGATGGTATTTATGGAAGGGGAAATGATATTTTGCAGGCAAAACCATGATGAGTACCCTAGTCAAATATGAGAGTAAGGTAAAGAAAACTGGATAGGATGATTATTACAGCAATACAGAATGGAGACCATTGATAAGATTAGTGACAGTCGTTGGATTCTAAACGTCTAATGATGAAATAGATTCTGAATGAGAACAATGATAGTAGGAATGGAAAGTAGGAAAGGAACTAGCAATATGAATGAAATTTGTGTTTTTTGCATTTTACTAGTTATGAAATTTGTCTAGGAGCTGAACTGAAATTGCCCTTGTCTTGTCTATGGGAAAATAATTTGGGATATAAATTAATTCATCAGAATCACAGAGGTCACAATTAAACTACTTTAGTGATTATAATTATTTTAGAAAATAGATAATGTTATTAGTAAATCATATTTACCCACTGCATTGACTAGGAGTTTGTTTTGGCAGCATTTTAAGTTATTCCATATACTTAAATGTAGTAAAACTTCTCTTTAAGAATGTAGTACTTGCTCTTTTCTCCCATTTAAATACAATTTTGTGTGTATAAACGTATGTACAGTCATGCACCACATAATGACATTTCAGTCAGTGATGGACTGCATATATGACGGTAGTGCTGTAAGGTTATAATGGCATATCTTTACAATGTCCAGTACAGTAACATGCTGTACAGGTTTATAGCCTAGAAGCAATAGGCTATACCATATAGCCTAGGAGTGTAGTAGACTCTACTGTCTAGGTTTGTGTAAGTATGCTCTATGACGTTCGTGCATCTGAGAAATGCGTCATTAGGCAATTTCATCGTGGTGCAAACACATGACTGTATATATAAATACACACACAACCAATAAGTGATTCATTATTTGATATTAACTTCTCAAACTTATCATCCTCTCTCCCTCCAAAAAAGGTCAAGTATAAAGTACATCTGTGTAGTTCACAGATTATGCTAGATTCCACAGTGAAAATGAATGAGTAAAGCTTGTGTTTGCCACTCTACTTGGTATATAGTTCAGAAAAGCCCATTTCTTCCTCAGTAGTCTGGAATAGCAGGCATACATTTGATGAACACACACTATATGCCAGGTACAGATGATAAAAAGGTGAATAAGGCAGTATGCATTAGGAACTGAATTTCTCCTTTTGGTATAGTTGGGTTTTTTATGTTTGTTTTTGATACCATTTGGACAAGGTTCACTTGAGTCGGCATTTTTAAAACAGTCACACACTAGTATGTTTTTAGGAAAATCCCCCAATTACTTGGTAATCTTTCACTACAGTAGTACAATAAATCTAAACTGTAGGAGTAGAGGACTTTAGCCCATAATTTCTCCATGTATCCAAAATTACACAGATATGTATTTGCATATAAACTGTTTTGGTGGTTTCCAAGATTTTTAGAAAATGAAAGTAGCTAAGAATGTGAATTTGTTTTTGTCATTGTTTTTTTATGTGTCATAAACTTAAATATAATGAAAAATTTTTTCATAAAATCCAGTATAATTCAAGGCATGTATGTATATTGTGTGTGTGTGTGTGTGTGTGTGTGTGTATGTAGCAGTTGTATTATGGAGTTTTTCATTCATATGTAATGATGCTTAGCCTTCATTTTGTAACATAGCCGAGTGTCCTCAATTTTCTCAAAGGGAGTTTTTAATTTTTTAGAACCTAGAACAAAATTAACTCACTTTTATTGAAAAACATTTTTATGCCATTTTGTAAGAGGATTGCTTCCAGGAAACCAAGCAATAGCTCGGTGTCATTACTACAAGGTTTAGGAATCCTTGATTTACTATTCCATTGTGATTGGTGGGAATGAAGAGACTATATATAACTTGTACGTTTATAAAGAGTGATAGGTAGGACTGTGCAGTCATTTTAATAGCACTATTGTTATTTTTTCCCAAATCTTCAAAGATATTTAATGGCATTCATATTTTATTTGCAGTACATTTTTAAAAAATAAGAGAAACAGCGGTTAAGAATTGAGGTCTTGTTTGCTTTGAAATTTAAATAATGTTTAATATGTAAGTAGAGTTTACGTAAGTAACCATTCTCTTTTTCTGATATTGGTATTTGGAACTGGGAGTAGAAAAAAGAAGACACACATACATACACATACACACAGAAAGTAGAAATGGTGGCAATTTTAGAATTGAACTACCTGAAAAACATTCAGGCTTTTGGAAACATGATCTTAATATTTGCCTTTTTTCAATTAGTTTTATTTTAGATAAAATGCTGGCAGATGGTAGTGATCCACTTGAACACTGTTGAGTTTTCTTTATTTTTTCCATGGAAAAAAGCTCCCAGAAAACTTTTATTCTTTAATATGTTCAGCATGCATATGGTTTACATGTATTAACCGGTATTAAAAATGAAGTTCCCAATTAGATGTCTAAATCTGAGAGGAGTTGTGGTGAGTACCAGCCTCCTAGAATTATTGAAAAAGAAAGTTTTGTTGAATAGGTGTTTGTTTTTTGTTATTGTATCTTTAAGCCTTCTCTGGCTCCAGAAATTAAGGAATTTGCATTATCAATGCTTCTCAGCTATTATGTTCTAGGATTTCTACTGGATATTGTGATTTTTGATGGTAAACACTTCAGGTATTATGTCAAAACTTGGAGAATTCAGGATATTTACATTCTATTATCACGTGTTTTATATTATAGAAAAAAATAATACTTTGTTATTAAAGAATTTAGGCTTTAGATGGGCATGAATAATTAATAAACTTGATATGTCTTATATTTTAGAAAAATAGTAGAAAATCTCGGAACTAATATGTTGCAACCTGGTTTTGTTTAGTACTTTTGTTTTACATTTTAAAATGTAGGGGGTAGTGGTGGGGAAATCCCTTCTCTCTGGATTTATCTATATGAGTCACCTGAAGTCTTCTTCCAATAGAGTATAAGGAAATGGTACCATCTGAATCAGTATTTCCACATTTGCCATTTTGGATATTCAGCTTGTACTCATCAACATTTGCCTACAGTTTTGTTTTACTTTTTAATTTGTCATGCAGTGTTTTCATTTTAGCTGATAAGCACATGTAACCAATAGTAACTGCTATTTTTCGTAGACGTGGACTATTACTTGTTCTCTCACCTATTTTGTCTTACTGACTGGATGTATTTGTTTACAACTCCAAACCACAAATTAGGTACATGGATACTAATCCTGACTTACCAGTATTAGCCTGCACAGTATGAATTCCTCCAGTGTTCCTAGGGTTTTGATGTTCTCTCTTGTACCTCTTACATATGATTATGTAGGTCAGGGGTACTAGGAAGGAGCACTGGACTGGAAGTTAGAGGAGCTAAATTCAAAGATCAATTCAGCCACTCACCTGTAAAAGGGCGGATCACTCCAATTCTGTATCTTCATCTGCAACATGATGAAAATAAATATAATACTTTTCCTTTTTATCCTCAAGATTTGTTGTGAGGATCAAATGAGATAATCTTCCAATAATATTTTGTAAACCAAGGAATGAAATATTGTAAAGTTTGAACAGTTTTACTTAGAATTTGTGCTGTTCTTCTAAGGGACTGATTTGGTCTGAGATTTTTTTTTTAATTTATTTAATCTCTAGCCTTTGGTTTATCTATTTCAAAATCTGAGTAGGAGAGATGATACTGAACTAATACTTTAAATAAAACGGTGTTTAAGGAGTGGCCCCAAACCATAATGTATTTGTGCTTCAGTTAATAGGTAGTTTGAGAGTTGTAGTGATAGAGTGGGAAGAAATGGTACAGGGAGTATAATTTGTAGATTTTTGTTCTCCCTTTAACATATTATTTCAGGTTGGACATCAATTTTGAATTATAGGTAAAGAGCAGCAATCAATAATATTATACGGGTAGTAATAATGAATTAAAATAGTGGTCATGTTCATGTTTCTGTAATTAGAAAAGTGAATTAAGGACATTTCACTATTGATTCATTTCTTCAGCTAACATTTATACAAGGCCTCCTGTTTTATAAGACACTGTGCTACTAGGTACTCGATTTGAAAGTGTCTTGAAAGAATTCTATCTATGAAAAAGGTAAAAAGGAAGGAGATTTATTTGCACCCTTATTTAGTAAAAACTAAAGAATTTTTAAAGACAATAATGCATGTATAGTTGTCTCACGGCTCTGAAAGTTTCATGATGCCTGTTGCCTTTTTAAGGAAAAGCAGCGTTTCCTACCTGCGATAGAATGACTAACTTTCTAACACAAAGAAGTTATTCCACATATATAGCATCATTTCTTTGTTTAAGCCCCAAGGAAAAGAATTATATGAATGCCTGCACATGATGATATTTCTCACATTAATTTTAATAAAAGAATAGCAGCTGAACATCATAACTGCCAAAAATATTAGATAAATGGAAATAAATGTTCTAATATATATTCTCAAAATTGATATGAATTTTAGTAAACATAATAAAAGTTTCTTTTCTTTTTCACAATAGAAATTGTGAATAGAATAGAAATTGGCCATTTCAGGTCAGTTGTGTCACTGGCCATCTCTTTAGTGCAAATTACTTAGCTTGCATATGTCCTTAAAACTTAACTATAAGTATGCTGAAAGCATTATTAATAGATAATTTTTTTTTTTTTTTGAGACAGAGTCTCACTCTGTTGCCCGGGCTAGAGTGAGTGCCGTGGTGTCAACGTAGCTCACAACAACCTCAAACTCCTGAGCTCAAGCGATTCTTCTGCCTCAGCCTCCCAAGTAGCTGGGACTACAGGCATGCGCCACCATGCCCAGCTAATTTTTTTCTATATGTTTTTAATTGGCCAATTAATTTCTTTTTATTTTTAGTAGAGACGGGGTCTCGCTCTTGCTCACACTGGTTTTGAACTCCTGACCTTGAGTGATCCTCCCGCCTCGGCCTCCCAGAGTGCTCATATTACAGGTGTGAGCCACCACGCCCGGCCAATAGATAAAATTTTTGATGAGACCTTATGTAATTTAGCTTTGTATTTTTTTTCTATAGAAATAGACTCTGCTTTTTATTTCTTTCAAAAATCTCTGAACACATTTTTTTGTTTGCTAATTGAGACTGAAGGTAAAATATGCTATGTGAGAGTTGGAGAAATATGTTTGACCAGCTTGTTGTAGAGGGTGGTACCTAACCTGCTCATTTGACCCCCTCCTTTTTTTAGATACTCTTTTTAATTCTTTCTTACAAAAGAGCTAACCTGAGATAAACACCTGTAACTCCTCACAACCCTACTCCCCCTCCCAGATCTTTCTAAATTCTCCTTTTGTTCATTTCTTTCACCTTTTACTTCAAATATTTTACCAGAGCAGCTCACTAAGTAGCAAACAATTTAGGATAGCTATTAATAATGTTTTAAGTTTGGTTGTTGCAAAGCAGTATTGCCTATTCTATTATTCTTGTATAGTATTAGGGACAGTAAAGGTGTGGTGAGTCTGAGTGGATGAGTGGAAAAAGACAAAAAGTTATAGATAAAGTAACAGATAATTAACTCATGGATTCTTGAGCAACTGAAATTCAAAAGCAAATATCCAAACTATACTTTAGGGTTATTTTGGTGTCTCATGATATTTAATATTGCCTTGTTCTTGAACTTTTATAAGCAAAGATCATCAGGGATTTGCCCAGGAAATATTTTATTATTTCTAAATTCCCTGAGGGCAGAGGCTTTGTCTTTTTCACCACTATTCCCAGGGTCTAATTCCTAGTGGTCAGTAAATATCTGTTGCATGAGTGAATAAATAATGATGATACTAGGAAATATCACTAACATTTATGACGTCCTTTTTTTCTGTGTGCAGTATTCCAGTTGTGTACACATACAGATTAAGAGATATGTAGAAAAAAACAATGATAGTTCATTTTCTAGCACTTAAGATTTATTATTTAGCAATTGCTTTGCAGGGTTCTACTTTCTATTTTTTTCTTCTTTCTTTCTGGTTCTACACTTTGCAGAGCCCTCCCTGCATATGGTATAATAGCTGCTTAATACTATTTTAAATGTTTGCGTGGATATTATGTTTTACTTTAGTAGAATACTTCTTGTTTGTTGTATAATTATGTGTTAGAACAGTAGAGAAAGTGGCTGTTTTAGTGGTTTTTACTTTTCTCTTTTGGATTTTTTTTCAAGTGGCAAAACATATAGCTGTAATGAATTTAAAAGCACATCAGACAGCATTTAAAGTGACAAATAGAAAAAAATAAAGTGGCAAACAGAATTTATATGATAGAACACTGAGACTTTTCTTTTTCAGTGATACAGTGGCAATATGCAGAAAACTGTTACCATTTGCTAGTTTACTGGCAGAAAAAATCTAGTTTGGGGAATACAAATGCAGTGGGGAAAAAATGGCTTCATTAGACATGAATTTCCTGTAAGGTGTTAAACCCAGGATTGGAACTGTAAAGATTTTGATGACAGAGAAGAGAACAGTGGAGGAACAACAGTAATGGTTTATAATATGGGTGAGGTCCTACATGTTGATGCCAATTTACGTGGTCTACTTTGTAGAAATAGTAAATCGCTGTTTTTTCAGGTTGTATTGCTTGGCCTTTTAGCTCTTTTGATCATTTTTAACGGTACCTTAGAAGGATGTTCCCGTAACTCTTCTCCTTTATATCTTAGTTATTTACCACACTCCTTCCACGTCATTAAAAACTTTACTTTTATCATTATTTCTTGGAATGGTATCAATTTTACCTAATTCTTGTTAAGGCACCAATGATTATTAGTGGCTTATTGTACCATCCCAGCTAAACTAAAGTCCTTGGAGTGTATACTTTGTATGCTTTTTTGATATGGTGAATTTGCCCATGTTACCTTTGATGTGATATAAAAGGCACTTCTTAGTTTCCTTTGTTTCAGCTATACGCCCCACATTTTAGGCATCACCTTGATTCAGTTATCAAAAGATTTTTGTAACTGATGGTTATTTTCCAACAAATAAATTCTTATTCATATGGTTGAAGTATGACCACCTGGTCCTTTCCTTGGGATACTTCTGTCTATCTTAAGTATATTCTCTATTCTGGTCAAGATAGTTTGCTTATTGTTGGGACAGTGCATTTCCTATTTTTGATCTGAATGAGTGAATGTATTATGGAAAATTTTAATTATATACAAAATAGAGGGAACAGATAATGAACCTATTTACCCCTTAACAAGCATAAATAAATGGCCATGCTTGTTCTATCTAAACTCTGCCTAGTTCTTTCCCACCCTAGATGATATTGAAGTAAATTGCAGACATTCTATTTGTAGCTGTACATACTGCCTTGTGTATTTCTGAAAGATAAAATGTCTTTAAAAATAAAATGTAGCTGTAATACCATTATCACCCTGATAAAACCCCAAGTAATTCCTTAATTCCTTAATGTGATGATACATCCAGCCTTAAAATACTATATTTACTATAAAATACTAAATAAATAATAGGATGCTATTACATAATGAAGAAATAGAAGGCAATCTCCCAGAGCATGCTCATGGTGCTGTTTAATCAGTGGTTGCTCAATAAAAGCAACCCTTGTGCCCACAGAGCTGAAGTTTGGTGCTTCTTATCTGAGAAATGATTAATTGATTTTGATTTAATGTTTCACTAAGTATCTTTTATGGTTTGTACTCACTTAGTTTTTATTCCCTCATCATACAGCTTGCATTGCATTGTTTCCATGGTGCCTGCATTATGGTGCAGAACAAACCCTGTGTGCTGCCACGGTGCATAGCCTTGTCTCTAGGAGGGCCCTGGGCATCAGCATTTATATTCAAATCTGCAAATCTTTCTAATGTGCAATCAGGGTTGAGAATCCTGGTCTAAAGTATACTATCTGGGCTTAGTATAAACAATAGTATTATCTGTTTTATTTTATCTCCACCAGTTCAAGATTATAAGTATAAATATAACTCAGTAATTCTGTGAGCTTTGTTTCACTTGCTGGGTATTTCCTTTTCTTTTGTTTTGCTACTTTTAAGGGATAATTATAGTAGTATGAAACATTCTGTCCACATAAAAGCTTATTGAAGAGGTTAAATGTTCTTGCTAATTTAAGAAAATACTAATTAGACAGATTGTTGTTTTGTATTAGTAATTTTCATTTCTTAATCAGAGCACAAAAATATTTTTTCAGGAATGCTGCTATTTTATGTTTATTTTTCTTCTCATGATTTGAGTGATTTTAATATTCAGATACAATTTATTTTGGGGATAGTTGATTATGCTTTGGTCTCTAGATGAGACAAAGACAAGATATAATTATTCTTTATACTGTCAGGAAGTTTTATAACTCTGTCTCTATTCACACTTTACCTATCTGTAAAATATCCATCCATCTATCAATCTCTTTAAGCATGTGTGCCCATATATATAGTTATCCTATTTACCATTGTCAAAAGGACTCAGCATAATGTCATTAATTTTCTTTGCATTCTTGCAGGTAGATTAGTATGTTAAATCCCACTTTGCATGAAAGGAAACTGACATGTTCAGAAGTCAAATGGATTGTCTATTTTCAAAGAGCAAATTAGTAGTACATGGTTAAGATAGTAGCCTGTAGTTTATTCTATTCAAAAACACTACTTTTCAGTGTCATTAAAGCTTAATTTTTTTTTTTTTTTTGTTTTTTGAGACAGAGTCTTGCTCTGTTGCCCAGGCTAGAGTGCTGTAGCATCAGCCTAGCTCACAGCAACCTCAAACTTCTGGGCTCAAGTGATCCTCCTGCCTGAGTCTCTCAGGTAGCCGGGAATACACAGCACCACACCCGGCTAATTTTTTTTTTCTGGTTTTTAGTTGCCCAGCTAATTTCTTTCTATTTTTAATAGAGACAGGGTTTCGCTCTTGCAGAGGCTGCTCTTGAACTCCTGACCTAAAGTGATTCTCCCACCTTGGCCTCCCAGAGTGCTAGGCTTACAGGTGTGAGCCACCACGTTTGGCCAAAGCTTAAATTTTTTAAAAAATGTTGGATGTTGCCAGTCTTTTGGTTTCACTGAGACATCATATTTCTTGGAATACTCTTGACAACGTTTTTATTTGCCTGGCTATCTCTTATCGTACAGATGTGACCATCTTTTTAAATTTTCTAATGGTGCTGTAAAAGCAGAATTTATTCTGTCACGGTTCTAGAGGCTAGAAGTCCAAAATCAAGTGTTAGCAGGGCCATGCTCCCTCTAAGAAGAATCCTTCCTTGCCTCTTTCTGGCTTCCGGTGGCTCCCTGCTATTGTTGACATTCCTTGGTTTGTAGCTACATCGCTGTAATCTCTACCTCTTTTGTCACATGACTTTTTGCCTTGTGTATATCTCTCTGTGTCCTTTGGATTTAGGATTTACGCTAATCTAGTATGACCTCATCTTAACTTGGTTGCATTGGCAAAGACCGTATTTCCAAATAAGGTCACATTTACAAGTACTAGGGGTTAGCACTGGAATACATTGTTCAACTCACTACATCATCATTCTAGAATTCAATGTATAATATGCCTGTAATTTTCTAGGCCTTCAGTTTTTTTTTTTTTTTTTTTGTTGTTGTTGTTGTTAAAGGACTCTGTCTGGGAACTCATGTACATACAGTAAGCCATAATATAGTCATTAATTCTGGAACCAGAAGAAGCTGTAAGAAATTATATAGCCCATTCCTTCCATGTGAAAGTGTGATGTTTTATCTTCAGTTATCAGTAAGGCAACTTCTATGGTTTGATTTTTGTCCCTACCAAAACTCATGTTGAAATTAGATCCTCAATGTGGCGGTGTTGGGACATGGGGCCTTCTCTACCTTTGACCTTCTCTACCATGTTGTTAATATATTACCAGAAGTCAGGGCCGTACCCCTGAATTTCACAGTCTGCAGAACCATGAGCTACATAAGCCTCTTATCTTTATAAATTGCCCAGGCTCAGGTATTCTGTTATAGTAACAAAAAATGGACTAAAACAGCAACAAAAAAGTATAATTACATAGATAGTTGTTTACAGAATGGTATGAATAAAATGTTCATTTATTCCTCCTATTATAGAATCTTTTCTGTGTTATCACTTTGTTTTTTCTTATTAGTATGTTTAGCTATTAATACCTGGCATTAAAATATTAACATAATTAGGACTTTAGAGTGTTTTTAAACAAACTGCTGTCATTTTACAGCTGAGGGTAGGGAAGTATAGAGAGGTTAAGTGAGTTGTCAAAACCCAGAGGTAGTTGTTGACATTTCTGGGTGGGTCCTGAGCGTTTAGTATTGAATTCTATAACATTAATCTAATGTGGCAAAGATGATAGCACCTGGAAGAGATTGATGAAAATCAAGAACAGGCTTGAAAATAAATACTGAAAAAATTTGAAATAATTTAAAGGCAAAGGTAAGGGATGACTAAAGTAATCATTAATATAGTTCTTTTGCCACTGAGGGCATACAGAGAAAAAGAGTCTCAAACATCAAGAGAAGCAGATTTGGCTTTGTTTTCCAGCTAGAAAATGTGACAGTGTGTTAAGAATTGTCATGGAGAATTTGAAGAGGAGTGAACTCTACCCTCCTTATTCAAAACAAAATAAGAACAAAACCCATGTAAACCACATATTAGTTTGGGCTTACCTGGAAATTTCAAAGTTTTTCAAATCCATTTGTTTGCATACTTTATTTTCTGACTCAGCCCACCTCAGTACTTCCTCCACAGAATGCAACTTCAAAATTTATTTATAAGGTGAAACTTCCGCCCTCTACAATCACAATCTCTTAAATTTGTGAGCTCCTCAGTGTTGGATTTTTTTTTTTTCTTTTTTTTGAGACAGAGTCTCACTCTGTTGCCCGGGCTAGAGTGAGTGCCGTGGTGTCAGCCTAGCTCACAGCAACCTCAAACTCCTGGGCTCAAGCAATCCTCCTGCCTCAGCCTCCCGAGTAGCTGGAACTATAGGCAT
>CAUYRT010088835.1:0-36466 GCA_963574885.1 Lepilemur ruficaudatus | reverse complement strand
ATATATATATTTAGTTGGCCAATTAATTTCTTTCTATTATTAGTAGAGAAGAGGTCTCGCTCTTGCTCAGGCTGGCCTCGAACTCCTGACCTTGAGCAATCCACCCGCCTCGGCCTCCCAGAGTGCTAGGATTACAGGCGTGAGCCACCGCGCCCGGCCTTAGTTTAGTTAGATTTTTTAAAGTGACTCTGTTTTACAGAGCAGTTTTACGCACTCAGGAAAATTGAGCAGAAAGTACAAAGAGTTCTTATACGGCCCCTACTCCAACACATGCACAGCCACCCCACTGTCAACATGCACCACAGGAGTGGTACATTTGTTACAACCGTGAGCCTACATTGACACATCACAATCACCCCAAATCTATAGTGTACATCAGGCTCACTCTTGATGCTGTACTTTCTATGGGTTTGGACATACGTATAATGACATGTATCCACCATTGTAGTATCAAACAGAAGAGTTTCACTGCCCTAAAAATTCTCTATGCTTCACCTGTTCATCCCTCCCTCCCCTCAACAGCTGGCAGCCACTGATGTTTTTACTGTCTCCATAGTTTTTCTCTTTCCAGAATTACATAGTTGGAATCATATAGTATGTAGCCTTTTCAGACTGGTTTCTTTCATTTGGTAATATGTATTTAAGTTTCCTTCATGTCTTTTCACAATTTGATAGCTCATTTCTTTTTAGTGTGGAATAATATTCCATTGTCTGAAAGTGTCACAGTTTGTTTATCCATTCACCTACCGAAGGACATTTTGGTCGCTCTGATGTTTTGGCAATTATGAAAAAAAGCTGTCAAATGCATACACAGGTTTTTGTGTGAATGTAAGTTTTCAACTCCCCTGGGTAAATACCAAAGACTGTAATTGCTGGGTCATATAGTAAGAGTATATTTAGTTTTGTAAAACACAGTCAAACCATCTTCCAAAGTCACTGTGTCATTTTGTATTCCCAACAGCAATGAATGAGAGTTCCTGTTGTTCCACATCATGGCCAGCATTTGGTGTTAGCAGTGTTCTCAATTTTGGCCATTCTAATAACTATATAGTGGTATCTCATTGTTGTTTTAATTGGCATTTCTCTGATAATACATGACGTGGAGCATCTTTTCCTATGCTTATTTATCATCTGCATATTTTCTGTGGTGAGGTGCCTGTTAAGGTCTTTGGCCCATTTTTTAGTTGGGTTATTTGCTTTCTTATTGTTGAGTTTTAGGAGTTCTTTGTATATTTTGGATAATAATCCTTTATCAGATATGCCCTGTGCAAACATTTTTCCCTAGTCTGTGGCTTGTCTTTTTATTATCTTGACAGTGTCTTTTGCAGAGCAGAAAATTTAAATGTTAATGAAGTCCATCTTATCCATTCTTTCTTTCACGGATCGTGCCTTTTGAACTGTGTCTAAAAAGTCATCACCAAACCCAAGGTCATCTAGATTTTCTCCCATTCTATCTTCTAGAAGTTTTACAGATTTATGTCTTTGATCCACTTGGAGTTAATTTTTTAAAAGGGTGTAAAGTGTGTGTCTAGATTCATCTTTTTGCATGTGGATGTCCAGTTGTTTCAGTACCATTTTGTTGCCAAAGTACTGTTTTTCTACATTGCAGTGCCTTTGCTGCTCTATCAAAGATCAGTTGACTATATTTAAGTGGGTCCATTTCTGGGCTTTCTATTCTGTTCTATTAATCTATTTGTATACATCTATTCTTTCACTAATCCCACACTGTCTTGATTATTGTAGCTCTATAGTAAGTCTTGATATCAAGTAGTATCAGTTCTCTGACGTTCTTCTCCTTCAATATTGTGTTCTGGGTGTTTTGTCTCTCCATATAAACTTTAGAATCAGTTTGTCAACACCTACAATATAACTTGCTGGAATTTTGACTGGGATTGCACTGAATATATAGATCAAGTTGGCAAGAACTGACATCTTGACAATATTGAATCTTCTTATCCATGAACGTGAAGTATCTCTCCATTTATTTCATTCTTCTTTGATTTTCTTCATCAGAATTTTGTTCATACAGATCTTGTACATATTTTGTTATAATTATATTAAGTATTTCATTTTTGGAGGTGCTAAAGTAAATAGCATTGTGTGTTTAAGTGCAAATTCCACTGTTCATTGCTGGTATAGAGGGAAGTGATTGACTTCTGTACACTAACTTTGTATCCTGCAACCTTACTATAATCACTTATTAGTTTCAGGTTTGTTTTTCTTTTTTGTCAATTCTTTTGGATTTTTTTTACATAAAAAATCATGTTATCTGTGAACAAAGACAGTTTTGTTTCTTCCTTACTAACCAGTATACCTCCTATTTCCTTTTCTTGTCTTATTGCATTAGCTAGGGCTTCCACTACACATTGAAAAGAAGTGGTAACAGGAGAAATCTTTGTCTTATTCTTGATCTTACTGGGAAAGCTTCTAGTTTCTCATCATTGAGTATTATGTTAGCTGTTAGGTTTTTGTAGACATTCTTTATCAAGTTGGGGAGGTTCCTCTTTATTTCTAGTTTAGTGAAAGTTTTTATCATGTATACGTGTTGGATTTTGTCAAATGCTTTTTCTGTATCTATTGATATGATCACATCATTTTTATTCTTTAGTCTGTTGACATTATCAAGTATGTTAATTGATTTTGAATGTTGAACCAACCTTGCATACTTGGAATTAATTCTACTTAGTTGTGGTGTATATTTCTTTTTATATATTGTTGAATCCTATTTGCTAATATTTTATTGAGAATTTTTTCTCTATGATCATAGGAGATATTCATTGTTTTCTTTTCTTGTAATATCTTTGTCTAGTTTTGGTATTAACATAAAACTAGCTTCACAAAACAAGTTAGGATATATTCCCTTTACTTGTGTCTTCTGAAAGAGATTTTAGGGATATAGAGAATCAATATAAATTTTTCCTTAAATATTTGGTAGAATTCACCAGTGAAACCATCTGGCCCTAGTGCTTTCTGTTTTGGAAGGTTAATTACTGATTCAATTTTTAAAATAGATATAGCTCTATTTAGATTGTCTATTTCTTCTTGTGTGAGTTTTAGTAGATTGTGTCTTTGAAGGCATTGTTCCATTTCAGCTAGGTTACCAAATTTGGGGGCATAGAATTGCTTATAGTATTCCTTATCATTCTTTTAATGTCCATGAGATATGTAGCGATGTCACTTCTTTTATTTCTAATATTAGTAATTTGTAGTCTCGCTTTCTCTTTTTTTCTTAGTTAGCCTAGCTAGAGGCTTCTCAATTTTATTAATCTTTTCAAAGAACCAGGTTTTGGTTTCATTGATTTTATCTATTGATTCCTTATTTTTAATTTCATTGATTTCTGCTCTAATTTGTATTTACTTTTCTTCTGCTAACTTTGGATTTAATTTGCTATTCTTTTCTAGTTTCCTAATGTGAAAGTTTGGATTATTGATTTTATATATTTCTTCTTTTCTAATACATGCATTCAATGCTGTAAGTTTCCCTTTAAGCATTGCTTTAGTTGCATTCCAAAAATTTTGGTAATTTGTGTTTTCCTTTTCAATTAGTCCAAAATACTTTTTTTGAAAATATTTTGAATTTTCTCTTGAGAGTTCTTTGATCTATGTGTTATCAAAGGTATGATTGTTTAATCTCCAAGTATTTAGAAATCTCCAGCTATCCTTCTGTTATTGATTTCTAGATTAATTCTACTGTGGCCCAAGAACAGACACTGTATGACTTCTATTTCTTTATACATTTGTTAAGGTATGTTTTATGGCCCAGAATGTGATTTATCTTGGTGAATGGTACATGTCACCTTGAGAAAAATGTGTACTCTGCTGTTGTTAGATGAAGTATTCTATAGATGTTAATTATTAGATGTCGATTGATGGTATTGTTGAGTTCAACTATGTCTTTACTGATTTTCTGCCTGCTGGAGCTGTCCATTTCTGACAGAGGGGTGTTGAAGTCTCCAACTATAATAGTGGATTCATCCATTTCTCCTTGCAGTTCTATCAGTTTTTGCCTCATGTATTTTGATGCTCTGCTGTCAGGCAAATACACACATTAAGTACTGCTATGTCTTCTTGGGAAATTGACCCCTTTATCATTATATAATGCCCCTCTTTATACCTGATAACTTTCCTTGCTCTGATATTAATATAGCTACTTCTGTTTTCTTTTGATTACTTTTAGCATGGTATATCTTTTTCCATCCATTTATTTTTCACTTACATGTCTCTTTACATTTGAAGTGGGTTTCTTGTATAGAATATATAGTTTAGTCTTTTTTGGTCCACTCTATCTCTGACTTTTAATGCTGCATTTAGACTACATTCAAAGTGATTATTGTTCTAGTTGGATTAATGTCTGCCGTATTTGTTACTGTCTTCTATTTCTTGCCTTTATTTTTGTCTTCCACACTTTCCCTCCCTTTTGTGGTTTAATTGAGCGTTTTATATGATTCCATTTTCTCTTCATCCTTAGCATGTCAGTTACATTCTTTGATTAGTGCAAAAGTAATTGCAGTTTTAGCATTGTTGAAATTTGATACTGGAATACATTCTCAAATAAATGTGGTTATGTCATACGTCATTTTAATGTACATTTCTCACTTTATTTTTTTGGCTAATGACTTATTACTTGCTCTTTATTTCATATTTATTTTAGACTATGGAAATGATGTTAGACAAAAAGCCAATTCAAACATTTTCTTATTCAAGTTCAAAATGGGTCATAAAGCAGTGGAGGTAACTCGCAACATTAACAACACACTTGGCCCAGGAACTGCTAATGAACATACGGTGCAGTGGTGGTTCAAGAAGTTTTGCAAAGGAGACAAGAGCCTTGAAGATAAGGAGTGCAGTGGTCAGCCATCGGGAAGTTGACAACGACCAATTGAGAGCAATCATCAAAGCTGATCCTCTTACAACTACATGAGAAGCTGCCAGAGAATTTAAGGTCAACCATTCTATGGTCATTTGGTACTTGAAGCAAATTGGAAAGGTGAACAAGCTTGATGAGTGGGTGTCTCATGAGCTGACCAAAAATTTAAAAAAATCATCATATTGAAGTGTTGCCTTCTCTTATTGTACGCAACAACAACGAACCATTTCTTGATTGGATTGTGACATGTGATGAAAAGTGGATTTTACACGATGACCGGCAATGACCAGCTCAGTGGCTGGACTGAGAAGAAGCTCCAAAGCATTTCCCAAAACCAAACTTGCACCAAAAAAAAAAAAGATCACAGTCACTGTTTGGTGGTCTGCTGCCTGTCTGATCCACTATAGCTTTCTGAATCCTGGTGAAACCATCACATCTGAGAAGTATGCTCAGCAAATCGATAAGATGCACCAAAACCTGCAATGCCTGCAGCCTGCACTGGTCAACAGAAAAGGCCCAATTCTTCTACACGACAATGCATGACCACACATCGCACAACCAATGCTTCAAAAGTTGAATGAATTGGGCTACAAAATTTTGCCTCATCTGCCATATTCACCTGACCTCTTGCCAACCGACTACCACTTCTCCAAGCATCTTGCCGACTTTTTGCAGGGAAAAAGCTTCCACAATTAGCAGGATGCAGAAAATTCTTTCCAAGGTTTGTCAAATCCCGAAGCATGGATTTTTACACTAAGGGAATAAACATACATATTTCTCATAGGCAAAACTGTGTTGATTGTGACGGTTCCGATTTTCATTAACAAAGATATGTTCTAGCCTAGGCCAGGCGCGGTGGCTCACGCCTGTAATCCTAGCACTCTGGGAGGCCGAGGCGGGTGGATAGCTGAAGGTCAGGAGTTCAAGACCAGCCTGAGCAAGAGCGAGACCCCGTCTCTACTAGAAATAGAAAGAAATTAATTGGACAACTAAAAATATATGTAAAAAATTAGCCGAGCATGGTGGCGCATGCCTGTAGTCCCAGCTACTCGGGAGGCTGAGGCAGAAGGATTGCTTGAGCCCAGGAGTTTGAGGTTGCTGTGAGCTAGGCCGATGCCACGGCACGCTACAGCTCGGGCAACAGAGTGAGACTCTGTCTCAAAAAAAAAAAAAAAAAAAAAAAAACAAACAAAGATATGTTCCAGCCTAGTTATAACGATTTAAAATTCATGGTCCGAAACCACAATTACTTTTTCACCAACCTAATAAAAAATTTTTTTACTGGTTGCCCTAGAGTTTGCAACATACATTTACAATTAATACAAGTCCAATGTCAAATAACACTATATCACTTCATGGGTAATGCAAGTACCTTATAATAACAAAATAATCCTAATTCCTCCTTCCTGTCCCTTGTATCATTGCTGTCATTCATTTCACTTATACAGTAAGCATACATATGCAAATATATAATGTATATAAGCATACACAAATACATTATTGCTATTATTTTTTGACAAGTTGCTGTTAAACCAATTAAGAATAAGAAAAATAAAAATTATTATTTTACGTTCATTTTTCTCTCTAGTGCTTTTCCTTTCTTTATGTAGATCTCAGTTTCTGACCTACATCATGTTCAATCTCTCCAAAGAACTTCTTTTAACATTTCTGGCAAGTCATGTCTACTGGCATCAAATTCCCTCAATTTTTGTTTGTGTAAGAAAAGTCTTTATTTCTCCTTCACCCTTGAAAGATAATTTTGCAGAGTATAGAATTCTAGATTGGTAGAGTTTCTTCCCCCCTCTGTTTTAAATATTTCATTCCTCTCTCTTCTTGCTTACATGGTTTCTGAAGAGCAGTAGGATATTCATTGTTCCTCCTCTATTATAAGGGTCTCCCTTTACACCCAGCTTCTTTCAGAATTTTTTCCTTATATTTAATTTTCTGTAGTTTGAATATGATATGTCTAGGTCTATGTTTTTGATGTTTATCCGGCTTGGTTTTCTCTTGGATCTGTGGTTTGGTGTCTGATATTAATTTGAGAAAATTCTTAGTCATTATTGTTTCAAATATTTCTTTTGTTTCTCTCTTTCTTCATTGGTATTTCCATCACACATACATTATACCTTCTGTAGTTGTCCCATAGTTATTGGATATAGTTCTGGGGTTTTTTTCCAGTATTTTTTGTTGTTGTTGTTTTTTAGTTTTGGATATTTCTATTGGGACATCTCAAGCTCAGAGATTCTTTCCTCAGCTGTGCCCAGGGGGGTGGTAAGGAGGGTGGTGATAGCAGTTTGGCCTCAGCTGTGGCCATTAATAGCATTCATTTCTGTTACAGTTTTTTTGATCTCTATCATTTTATTTATTTATAATTATTTATTTATTTTTAGAATGTCAATCTCTCTACTTACTTTTCCCATCTGTTTTTCCATGCTGTCTACTTTATCCATTCAAGTCCTTGATATATTAACCATAGTAGTTTATAATTCCTGAACTGATAATTCCAACATCTCTGTCATATCTGAATCTGGTTCTGATGCTTGGTCTGTCTCTTCAGACTTTTAGTATGCCTTGTAATTTTTCCTTGGTAGCCTGACATGATGAACTGGGTAAAAGGAAGTGCAGTAAATGTGGTGGTGAGGTGTAGGGACGGGAATCATTCTGTGCTCGCATGAGTAGATCTCAGTATTTCAGGGAGTCTATGTCTCTGGGCTGTGAACTTCACATGTGCTTCTCTAGACTCCCCACCACCAGCTGGGATAGGATGGCTGAAGGGGGCTGGAGCTAGCTATTGTCCTTCTCCCACAGGGAAAGCTAGAAGTGGCTGGAATTGAGTATTTCCCTTTCTCTACTTGGAAGGTTGGAAGGAGCTGGAGTTGGTATTCCCCTCACCCCAGATCAGTGAGGCTCTGAGAAAACTTCACCAGGTCAAAATCTGGTTAAATAGTTTCTCCAAAGGGCAGACAGTGTTAAGAAAAACAGAGTTTTCTGGCATATTTTGAATGGTTCCCCTTCCCCTCCTGCTGCCAGGATGAGGGATTTTCCTTGATAGTCCCTTTGAGACCCTCGTAGAGCTCTTTGACTGGGTCACTCAGGAGATTTTAATTCTCAATTCTCAATTCTCTCATCCACACTGAGCCTTCAGCAATTCATCAGTTACAGTTTGGGTTTGCCTATGCAGGCACTCCCAAGGTTTCTGCTCATGGGTTGTGACTCTCTGTATTCACCTGCTTGTGTCTCTAATTAGGGGGGTGGTAAGGAGGGTGGTGATAGCAGTTTGCCCTGTGATCTCTCTTCTCTTATGGATCTAAGAAGAGTTGTTGGCTTCTCAGTTTGCTCAGCTTTTTAATTCTTGTTAGGACTGAGTAGTAACTTCTAAGCTCCTTACGTGCCAAACTGGAAACTGGAAGTTCCCATTTAAAGTTGACCCTCTGGCCTTCCTACACTGTCCTCTCATAGATATATGGCCTGTTAAATTCTTTGTTGTCCTTTCCTTCAAGGATACAAATCATAGATATGCAAGAAGAGAAAGGCCACAGGCTGGGCAGCCCTGCCAGGAGGCAGAATATTCTCAGCTCATCTTTCTTCCAGGTCTGGCACATCCTTTCCAAATAGCAAGCCCTCTAAGAGGACAGATGCTCAATCCACTCCCAGAACACAGGCAGGGAAAACACCCCTCCTTCAGGAAAATTAACTGAGTTTGGAGTATATTCATTGCTTGTGAAAGAGAAAAAAATACAAAAGAAATAAAACCTAATTTTTAAATTTGTGAAGAGTAAAAAAAAAACAAAAACAAAATAAGCAAATATTTAAAATGCATAACTCAATTCCAAATTGTACCCAGTCAGGAGAGAAAATGATTAAGAAAGCAAAGGTGAAGTTTGAAAGGGCGAGAAGTAGAAATAGGAGAAAAGACGTCGATAAAGGAGAAGAAAAGGGGGAAAGAACACCTGATACAAAAGGATCCAGGAGAAACTCAGGTAGAGAGGAGCATTGTGGGGGAGGGCTAGAAAGAAAGATAAGGAGAAAGAGAAAGTGACAGAAAAAGAAACCTTATGTTCTATCCATTCTGAAGTACTGGTCTGATCAAACTCAGATCTCCAATCAGCTACAACTGCGGCCCCCAACCTCTGAGCAGTACTGGTCCATGGCCTGTTAGGGACCCAGCTGCAGAGTTCTGCTGCACCCACTTCCCCCATCTGTGGAAAAACTGTCTTCCACGAAACCAGTCCCTGGTGCCAAAAAGGTTGGGGACTGCTGGGCTACAGGATTTGGGGCCTTGTGTTACTGAATTAGCTAATTAATTGCTGTTTGCAGCTCTCTAAAAGGTACCCTTAGTATCATCCACTGAATGGCACAATCACAAGAACTGACCAAAGGCTGGGCTGGAGTAACTAGAAAATATTAGGCCAGATGTGGCCATGGGCTAAAGATTCCCAATCAAGATTCCCAAACTGTATCCCTTCTAGGAGGTAGAGAGGATTATTAGATTACTTCAAGTATTTTCCTAGCTAGAATTGGGATAAAAGAATAGAGTTAAACAGGAATACAATACATGAGTAATGTCAGGAACAAGAATATTTAAATAGAAAGCATGACCGTCTGTAATACACACACTCACCATGTCTACAATTAGCCAGTTACATTTATGAGTATAAAATAATATTTAATAGATAAAACCCCTTTAATGGTTTTTGGGAAAAAACTGTTTCAAAGAGTTTAAAATTTTTAGAATAAAATATAAGGATTTAAAAAAAAATTAAACGAAACAAATTTGGAACAGGCTGATCTTATGGCTAAATTTATCAAACCACAATCAGTGAGTTGTTATTGAAACGCACTGAAGCCATTCCACAGCATCTAGTGCAACAGTGTGTCAACCCAATCATGATGTCACTGCCTCGTGGGTCTGTTTTCATTCAGGCACTTTCAGACCCCCTGGGAACAGCCTCACTCACACCTTTGTACAGTTCAAGGAGGAAGGAGATGAAGTTTGAGAAGGAAAGAATTAGTCAAACCGAACAAGTATGAAAGTCATGAGTGGTGGAATTAAAAACTGTCTTTAAATCTAGCAAAATTATTGTTCTAACAGTTAACTTCAACCATTTTCCTTTCCATATTTATGCATTGTATTATAGTCATGTAAAACAGCTGTCACATTTGTACCTACCTGTCTGCTGCATAGCCTAAGGTGAATGCCCCGGCCAGGAAGCCAAGGTTCAGGATGGCTTGGGTGAGGTCCAATAGCCACGCATTGACACAGATGAGGTCAAACTGGGAAAGCAAAGAAAACACACGTGGAGACATGTGGAAATATTTACCTTCAAAACATGTTATCTTTTGTGTAGATCAATGATCTTTAAACATTTTTGCTCATATACTCCTAAAATAAATTTTGAAAATGTATCACATGCATATTTTTACATTGATGCATAAATATTTTGTGTCAGTTTCAATAACTGCAAACAATATGATTTTCAGTATACTATAAATACTGATATTTTAAAATAATGTTGTTATTACATCATCCCTGTAAGTGTATTCAATAGAGTATCAATACCATAGCAACTGGACACCCACCTCATCCAGTAAAAAGGAGTTCTTCAGCAGTCTACAACTGGATATCAATCTTTTCTATCTTTGAACTCTTATTTTTATTCCCACATACTTTTATTCTAATGTAACATATTTTATGTAGAAAATATTGTATTGATCTGTGTACTAAGTTATGCATATAAATTGACATTTAAGTGCTTAAACTTTCCCATGACAATAACAAGTCTCTAAATATTAGAATTCTGATTGGATTATAATTAGAGTTACTTAGATCATAATTGATATAAACATAAGATATCATTTTATTTTGAAAAATAATGATTACATGTAAGTAAAATTTTTGTTGGAAATGTACGTCTCCATTTTCAGAAGGATGTGAATGGAGGCTGGGTTTTCCCAGATGCATATTATTTATTACTAGAATGACTTAGGACTCAACATTAATTCTATTCCTGTTTTGTATTTTTATACATTTGTAGGCCAAAAATACTTGTCTGTATAAATAAATTAATGGGAATAAAGAGAGTTTTGTTACAGTAATGTTAGCCAACATCATGTAAGTTCTCCTACAATTTTGCTCTAAGGAAAAAAATGGAAACCACCAGATTTACAAAAGTTGTTTAAGTCATTAGTCGTTTACTTTTTTCTTAATTACTTTCTGAACATTAAAACAATATTTCAACTTGTCCTGTTGTTTGGTGCCCCACAGGCCTTAAAGCCTCAAGTTGATGCATCATAGTAAGATGAGGGAAATGCATGATTCATTTTGCAAAGTGGGAAAAGAACGGTTTTGAACAGGGACCTGAATCCTTACCATTGGCATATGTACCATAGGCAAATCTGTCTTGGGAACAAGGACATAGGAGTTGAGAATCTGAAAATTGACTCTCTTAAAAGCATCTAGAACCTCAACCTCTGTGATTGTCTCCGTAAACTCCCAAACGGGGTGCTTACCCCAGTTTGAAAACCACTGCATTGCATTGTGGCATGAAAAGAAAATTAATGTTGTTGGAAGAGGAATTGCAAGTAGTCTCCTAAATACACGTTCATAAGCAAACTGTCCATTTATTGATAAAACCCAGCTTTTTGACTTGGTTCTAGAACTAATGATTTGTCATCTAATACAGACAGAAAAAAGTTGGAGGCAGTAGTAGCTGGCCCCTCACGGAGATGCTGAGAAGACTGATTGAGGTAAGAGTAAGGAGATTTACATACATGCATAAAGTTGTGATCACGGTAATTTAAAAGGATTTTTATCATCAATTTTGGTTTACTAAGGTACGAAAATTTTAAGTAAACTAATAGATAATTATTTATCTCAAATAGTTTCCAATTGGAATTCAACATGCAAAGAATATAAGTAAATAAAGAACAAAAGTACATAAAATCTGAGAAAGCAAACAGACTATTTAACTACCAGAGAAAATGCCATATTTTGCTTTAGAAAAGTATCAACTAGTATCAAATATAAAAACCCAGAGAGTAGAATTTCCTTCACCCAGCCATATTTCAAATAGTGGGGTTAGCCAGCACAGGGACACAAGGCACACTTTGTATAAATGACATAGCAAGGCCCACCAAGAGCTAGACTTTTCAGGAATTTGTTCAGCTGCTTTTGAATTATGTGAATTAAAATGCACCCCAAATATTCTTTAAACCTATAAGACATTCTTTAACACAAAATTGATTATCTTCTTGACTCTATCATAAAAGAAATAGTCAAAACAGTCTTTTTGTTCTTCATATTAAAACAAAATTAATTTAAAATAAATGTCTAAATGGTCAAAGTGCTGAGATAACTAAACATTTTCTAAAGTACGATGACAGTCGACTGGGCCATATACTGCCTGCCCTTCTCTGCCTTCTCCATCCCAGAGGGCTGGAGGTGTGCGAACTACATTTCCCAGACTCCTTAGCCAGCAGGGTTCTGTTTAGGTTCTGCCAATAGGGAGCTAATGCAAGATCAGAAGGCAGGAGGGAGATCTTGGGCCTTCTGCTTCTGGCTATGGCAGCAGCTCCTATTCCAATCTTGCAGTGGCAACACTGGTTGGTGGCTGCAGGAGTTGGCCAGTATTTGCAGCCACTGCCTGGCCACATGGGGGCAAAAGGATACTGCCCCACAGGTACCGGCTTTGTAATGGCCGGCCAGCAGGGCAAGGACTGACCACCAAGACATTCTGTAGGAGCTGTCCCTCCTGATTCCTGTCCTTTCCTTCTTTGCTAGCCCTTCCAAAACAGTTCAAATTCTAACCTTTTATTAGATCCCTCTCTGCTTAAAATACCTAGCCTGGTTTCTGTTTTTACAACTGGAATCTTGCCGGTTTTCAAAAGTACAAAATAACTTAAACAAAATAACACTATTTGAGTGATTGGCACAATTATAGCTGTGACTCAAGCATTACAAAAGAGATACATATAACCAAAACATTTGTACCTCTTTCGTACTTGGAAACAAAAAAAATTAAAATTAAAAAAAACAAATTATGTATCTTTAAAGAAATATGCACCTACCCACACCTGCTTGTGTTTGCAGTACACAGAACACTATAGATGCAAGGATTCACGAGCTTGGTTTTGACTTTTGCTCATATCGTCAGGGAGCAGCCTCCAGCCTCCTGGGGCCAAATCACTTGTGAGCTCACTGCCTGCCTGCTGGGGTAACAGCTCAGGACCTTTGTTTCCTGAAATAAAGTACTAGAACTTATAATTCCTAGGGAGACCTAAAATCCCCTTCTTGTCAGTGGGAGGTCACTGTGGATCACCAAAAATTTACTTAAGTCTGAATCAAAGACACAAGAGTTTATGTCTTTCTTCTATGGCAATTTATGTGGAACAAATGAGGCACCTCCTATTTTTTTTTCAAAGTGAACACATGCAAAAACATTAAACAATTTCTAAATGTTCATAAATCCATGTGTACCCATTCTGTTACTTATTAATCTTCAAAGTCATTTTTACACAAAGAGAATTACTCCCCTTGGCATGAGCAGAAAGTCAACCTGATAAAAGACTCAAAACAACTGTTCGAGTAATGCTGTGAGGATTACATTGCTTCATTTTACAGAAAGCACAACTGCAGCTAAATTAGAGACTTTTGAAGAGTTTCCAAGGGCTTTCCTTAGCTTTCCCTAGTTGTTAAAATCCAAACAGACATTACATTAATTTGAGTTGTAATGATAAAATGCTAGGGCAAATAATTATTATGAATATGCTAAAGTTGTGATTTCTAAATTATCCTTAAAACTAGAGTAACAAAACATCTGCAGTATACAAAGATAGAATGTAAGAAGTAAGGTAAAAGATAATGCAAGTATGCAAAAATGCTTAGAAACTCAGGAGGGGGCCTTATCTGCTCCTCAGACCACAGGGAAGGAACCCTGACACACGTCAGCTGGATTTTTCCATAGAGGTGTAGGCTAGCCCTTTTGAACAAACTCTGACATAAGAAATTCTAAGATTAGAGGACATAACAGTATTTGACTCCAGCCATGAGACATGAGAAATAGTACTCATTCACTGTTTGTACTGTTCTGGGAGAATGGGAGGACTCTGACGTCAAACTAGAGTATCTATATGCCTCTGTTTCAATTTTCTAGGGATGAGTTGTGAACGGAACCATTGCTAATCAGCTTTTAGCTTAGAATAAGGAGCCATTAAAGTTTTCATCAGTGTCAAATAAAAAAAAAACATCAATGACACCTTTGGTTTGACTATCATGTGTGGCGTGTCCCTGGCTACATTTTGTCTTGGCCAAACAATTACATGTAGACCTCCATGGGCAGGTTCCATTTTTAATCAACAACAAAGCACCATAACAGAGCCTAATGATGTGTTAAAAATTACAGTCATCAGAAATAAAATAATTTGGGTTGGGTCTCCCTGAGGGGAAAGGATGTCATTATTAATGCTAGTCATCATGAAAAATTTTTTAACATGATCTGATGGCATTATTTGGGCATCTTCATTTAACACCAAACAGTTAATGAATGCTTTTCTTATATGTATGAACCATCAGAGTGAGCTGCAGGTATAAAAACTAATCTGCAGGTATTTACAGATGGCTCCACTTTGGCACACCTGGTGTGACGCAGACCGGGCTGGGAGAAACACCAGCGACGTGCACGCTTTGTTTCTGCCTCTGAGAGGAACTTATTCCACAGTTGGGGAGCCAAGGTCAATTTATGTGCAGCAAATGTAGAGCAACTGAGATCTAAATGGAATGGGATTAACTACAAATGCAAGAGCATTTCAGAGAAAGAAATGGCCCGTGGAAACAGGAGCAGTCAGACACATGAATAAGGCGGGACCTCAACAGATCCCAAAACAATAAGCTGGATTTAGATGGAAATCCAAGGGGAAAGAAGGCAAATCTGGGGTGAGGGGTGAGGTGAGGAGCACGCCCAGGCCCAGAGACAGAAACACGGATGCCAGTCAGGATCTGCCCACAGCACGTGGGTTGTGAAGCTGAGGATTTTAAGCCGGAGAGCTTTTTGTCTCTGTCCCACCTTCAAAGGGGAAGGGAACGCAGGTCCAGGGGTGGGACAGAGAGTTTCTTACTCAGGGAACCAGAGGCATAAAGAGAGCTCGGGATAGAGTGAGGATGATGCTCAAAAGGACAAAGGAAGAGTCTGGAAGGTTGCAAACGAAGAGGCCCAGAGCAGATGTCCTGGCCCCAGGACAGAACAAGAACAAGATTCTAGGAAGATGAGAGCAAGTCCAAGAGACAGAGTTTGCAATGACTGTCCAGAACAGGGTGACTTGGCTTAGTGTAAGGGGGCATCACTGTGGGATAAAGGCTTGTAGATCCTCACCTGTCATAGGAGCTGCTCCCCACGGTTAGAAATAGCCATGCTTTAAAATAAGCTTTGGAATACGGAGAGATGTCTTTTAAATGTATGGCTTTTTGTCTGGACTTGTGAAATTGGGAGAAATAAAAATATTAAACCTATTTTAATAATATGCTTTGTAAAGGCCAGGCATGGTGGCTCACACCTGTAATCCTAGCACTCTAGGAGGCCGAGGTGAGAGGATCACTTGAGCTCAGGAGTTCAAGACCAGCCTGAGCAAGAGTGAGACTTCTTCTCTAAAAATAATAATAATAACGCCTTGTAATTTATTAACTTATGCCCTTCATGACTCATCCTCAAATTGTATAAGATACATTTTGACACATTGGCTCCTCTCTGTTCAGGCTGTTTTATTCCTTTGTGGTGAAGGCATGCAGTTACTCAACTTAAAATGTTTACAATTTCTCTAAATAACTAAGAATGTCTAACAATGAGAAGACGAAAGTTTCTAAATTTGTGCAGGGTTCTCTTGGCAGAAAAGAGCCATCGTTCTGGAGCCAAACAGCCTGGACGTCCTGACTCTGCCACTCCCAGCTCTGCGTCCTTTGATTTTCTTAACATTGTTGACACTTTGTGTCCCTATCTATAAAATGAGTAGAACAAGTGGATCAATGATGTCATTGAGATAATACATGTACAGTACTTAGCCCAATGCCTGAGACAGAGTCTAATAAATGTTACTGATTGCATTCTAATCAGTGATATAATGATAATAAATAATATAACTGGTTTTGAAAAGTGGTTTTCTTTCTTTTTTTTTTTTTTTTTTTGAGATAGGGTCTTACTCTGTAGCCTGGGCTAGATGGCAGTGGTGTCAGCATAGCTCATTGGAGCCTCAAACTTCTAGGCTAAAGTGATTCTCCTGCCTCAGCCTCCTGAGTAGCTGAGACTACAGGCACATGCCACAATGCCCAACTAACTGCTAATTTTTTGTAGAGAAGAGTCTTGCTATGCTGCTTGGGCCAGTCTTGAACCCTTGGTATGAAGTGATCCTCCTGCCTCAGCCTCCCAGAATACTGGGATAACAGGTGTGAGCCACTGTGCCAAGCATGAAAGTGGTTTTCAACACTGGGTGCTCATTAGAATTACTTAGGGTAACTGAAAAAATGCCTGAGCTGAGGGGGGCTGCTGCCCGAAGGACAGACTCTGACCAATAGGAGACGGGAGGCAGGGGAAGAGGGAGCCCAACCCTTCCATGGCTTCTCTGAGACCCAGAGGTTTCACAAGGCCTAGCGGGAGACTCCCCAGGACTGAGGTTGGCATATTTGCTATGTTTCCTGTGGAGCTGTGCCGTCTGGGGCTCCTCCCCCATATTTGCTTTCTTCCCTCCTTCCTGCCTCTTGTCCCTTTCCTTCCTCACTCTTCCTTCCCCACTCTTCCTTCCCTGGTTCCGCAGCTCCTGATACAGAATTAACACGTAAGCTTTTGCCCCAGGCTCCAATTTCCAGAAAACCCAGGCTAAGGAATGCTTAACAAGTGGACCACAACTATTTCGATAATACCTCTCTAAATTAAATTCATGACTCCACATTTTGGAGGGGTCTATTTAAAAAATTACACATTAAGTGATGATTAATCAGTTTTAAATTAACTGAAGGCACAAATACTTGCCAATCATAGCTACTGTTTTTCACGAACTAAACATCTTGAGTTGCCACATTGATTTAATGCAATTATATCCAAAAGAAGAGACCCATCCAAAGTCCCAGCCAGGGCCAGCCATTTTAGACTTCACCATAGGACTCCGCCCTCATCCTTGCTGCAGCCAATGCTAACCAGGTTCAACAGGGCTTCCTGAGATCCCAGGCTGACCAGCCAGTCCTGCCAGGATGGGTTTTGTTGCTCTAGGTCCTGTAGCCACAAACCTGTCACTACCAAGGTTTCCCTTCCACAAAGGGAGCCCTGTGCTAAACCAGGGCATGAGTTAAGAACTGAAACTGCAGCCCAGCTCCAACCATGTGGGTGTGAACACCTTTAATGCTAGAAGCACAAATAGTCAAAGAGGAACAACTATCTGACTGGTATACCCATAGGACAGGGACATGCAACAGAGTTAGGGAGAAGTTTCCTCCCTTGCCAAGGCCTCCTACATGGCACAACATGATCAGTATTAAGTACATAACAAACAAATGGCTTATGATTAAATACCAACTGTATGAGAGAATCAGGTTACATGACTTCTTAATCAAATGAAACTACCAGTCTGTAATCTTAGACACTTCATCATGTTATCTCACCATGAACGTTCTGGAAAGATGACCAAAATGACTTGCACTAGCCAGTGAATATCTAACATATTCACTTCTTCGGGAGGCAAAGACGAGTTGCTGCTTTTTGGCTTTTCTCCTTGGCTTGGGGATGACTGAGAGCCAGTGCAGGTCTCATACCTGCCAGCACCCGCAGGCCATGGCTTGACTGTTAAGGCACAATGGGGCTTTGTGGTATGCTTTCTTTGTACCTTTGGTCTTCAGTAAATAACTGTAATCACGGAACATCTTTATTTTAATGATACTTATTCTTGTTGCAGATAATTGCTGTTGGCTATTAAAACTATATCCCAAAATAATATACCCACACTTTCTGTAAGGCTGATTTCTAAGAAAATGAAAATACTGAATAATGGGGTTTATAGAACAGTCCTCAAAGGGGAAAATGACTAAATTCAGAAGAATAATGTAGACAAGGAACTCAATTTCAGTGAGCATTTTAAATAAATTTTTTACCAGAAAACAAGGGAAACAATCTAAATTAGGGATTTAGAAACATATAGCAACTTAGTAAATCATTCTTTTTGTAATATGAAGCAATGTTGACAGTAACATAGTGGTTCTGAAGTACCAACAGTATCATCTGGGAATTTAGGAGAAACACAAATTCTTGGGATTATGAAAATAAGTAGTAAGTAATTCAAAATCTAAACTGTTGGAACTCTAAATTACGTTGAGCCTTAAAATACTGTGAATTATAGGACCTAAGTCACGTGACAGTCTTTTCTTACCTGCCTTGTTTTGTAAAATGTAAATGTGCAAGGGCCCAGGGCAGACCCCTTCCCTCTTACTCTCGATTTTCATTATAGATTAACTTTCCTCTCACCTTTCTCACACAAAGACTTCATGGCTATCAGAGTGCCTTAGGATGGAATGTTAAATATACTTTCAAATCAGAAAGGAAACAAAAGCCAGCTATAAAGAAACAACCTGAACAGAAAAGGAAATGTAATTTATTAATTTGTTGTAACTCCTAAACTAGCCTTATCGTAATACTGTTAAGTTTGTCTTCTTCTTACATAAGCAAGAATTTAGCTTCTAACTTTGGAACACTACCCCCATTTCTCTGGAGAGGTGTGCCCTGAAATGGCCATTCTCAGCTTTTTGCTTGAATAAACTTTCCTTTTGAGACAGGGTCTCACTCTGTTGTCCAGGCTAAAGTGCAGTGATGTCATCATAGTTCACTGCAACCTCAAATTCCTGGGCTCAAGTGATTCTCCTGCCTCAGTCTCCCAAAGTGCTAGGATTAATAAACTCTTTAAAACTGGAATCTGACCCTTTTGATTATTTGAGGTTCACAGGCTCCACCTCAGACCCACTGAGTCAGAAATTCTGAGGGTGGGGCCCAGAAATCTGTATTTGAACTGCAAACTAAAAATAAAACCCCAGCCATGATGCGGATGGGAGGTTGGACACTCCTCCTTATACTCCCTACCTTTTGAAGTTTAGACACAACTGACCAGCATTAATGTTAAAATAGAGATCATAAGGCTGACAAAACAGACTCGTTGTAGCAATAAGATACCAAATTATAAACAGGACCCAAGGCCCTACAAGGCAAGAGTTTAGTCACACCTGTAAGCCATCAATTTTGCTAATCCAGTATGTTGTGGCTTGCTCTCACAACCTGACTCTGACATAGCACCCTTATCTTAACTGATATCTGGCTGACTCCAAGTTTTAGACAGGGCCTTACTACTTTAATCAATTGCAAAGAAAAGAATCTCTAAATCCACCTATAATCTACAAGCCCCTGCTTCTAGATATTCCACCTTTTTGGGCTGAACCAATGCATACCTTCCATACATTGATTTATATCTTTGTCTGTAACTCCTGCCTCCCTAAAATGTACAAAACCAAATTGTAATCTGACTGCCTTGAGACCACTTATGCAAGGCTTCTTGGGTTTTTATTTTCCCTGGGCCATGGTTACTCATATTGACTCAGAATAAATCTCTTTAAATATTCTGCAGAATTTGGTTTTTGTGTCAACAGAACACAGTTCTCCAGAGGATTCTGGTATGCATCCAAGTTTGAGAACCAGAACCTAACATGTTGTTTACATTAGTGTTTTGTTTTGTTTTGTTTTTTCCAGATTGGACACTCTGATATGTATTGCTGGCCACCATCTGGGAAGCCAAGGGATATTAACTACATGCCTCTTGAAAAAATGCATAGGCGTTGTACACAAACTTATCGAGTATTTGTTTTCTATCGCTACCAGAAACTTAGCGGCTTAGAACAATACTATTCATTATCTCACAGTTCTGTAGGTCAGAAGTCCAGGCACGCTTGGCTGTGCTCTCTGTTTAGTATCTCATACTCAAGGTATCCAGTGGGCAGAGCCCCCATCTGCACCCTCTAGGGAAGAATCTGCTTCCCCCCTCATCCAAGCTGTTCACAGGATCCAGTTCCTTGTAGCTGCATGACTGAGGCCCCTGTTTTCTTGTTAGTTGGAGGCCAGGAGTCATTCTTAGCGCCTTTCCCCACCGCTTTCTCCATCTTCACACGCAGCAATGTTACATACACCACATCCTTCTCAGGCCTTGAGTCTCTGCATTCCTCTTAGGCCACCAGCCAGACAAGGCTGTTTTCAAAGGGCGCATGGCATTAGTAAGGCCAGCCCAGACGCTTCCTACATTACGGTGCGACTGAGAACAACCACGCGTACCCCGCCGTGCCAGGACTTTTCTTCTTCCCACATTCCCTTCTCTTTTCCTTACCCCAATCCCCCCTCACTGCTCACAGATGAGGGGAAAGGGCGGGCTTCAGGAAAAAAAAAAAAAAAAGACAGGCTAGAAAACAGAGTGAGGTAAAGCGGCAGAAGAGAAAAGCACTGGAGGTAAAAAAGCAAAATCCCCAAACCTGGTAAGGCTTGCGAGCGCTGAGTTGCCCGACTGCCCTGGGCGGGAGCGCGTCTCCAGCGGTGCGCGCATGCGCGTGGGGTCATGCGCGCATGTGCCTGGGGTTCTGCGAGCATGCGCGTGGTGTGATCACGCATGCGTAGGGGCGTGCGACTGCTCCCACCGAGGGTGCGGGTAATGGCGGGCGGGCCTCGTAACCTTTTCACGTTTGTCTCAAGGGACCCCGGCTTCAAAGCGTGGGGAAACGCTGCTTCACGCGTTTAGGAAATAAGGCATGAGAAACCCAAAGGGGCACAGATTTATGGATTCCTCTCTTTCCCCATGGCCAACTGAAAGGACACAACCAATTCAATAACCAAACGCACAAACCACAGACGGGAACTGGAGAAGGGTCCTGCCCACAGACGCAAAGCTCCAGAACGTTCTGACAGAACGCAGAGCAGGTATGAGCCAGCAGCCACGTGGCCTCTGCCCCGCCGCCAGCTGAGCTGACTGGGGCGAGAAAGCCTGAGAGGGGGCCGAGGGAAGGGACTCACGCCCTCTCTCTCCCGCCTCTTCACTAACAACTCCTGGGCTGGGCCTGGAGGACCTCTGCGGGAAGGACTCGGGGCGTGCAGCTAGCGCAGGAGCCTGCCACGTCCGCTGTTGCTCGCGGCCTGGGGTCGGGGAACCCTGGCCGCTGTGGGTGTGGGGGTGGCTGGGCAGACACTCCAGAGAGGTCAGCTGCTGAGCACCTGGAGGGAGGGGGGTCCCCTCCTTCCCCAGCTGTCCTGTGCAGCCCCGTCCCATCATGGATATCTCCTCCTGAGCCCACACAAACCAGAAAAAAATTGCAGTGGGAACTAAACGAACTGAAAAGGCACTACGTCTCTCTTGACAGACTCCAGCGCTCCTGCCAGCACTGAACAAGCTGTGTCCTATAAACATAAGGAGAAGAAAGCGACCAGGCAGAGAAAGGCAAGGCTCAGCAATTCAGACGAGCAGAACTGTGGGAGCATCTGGAGAAAATGATTCCTAGTGCAATAGCTACAGCTAGAAACAAGAAGTAACTGAAAAACCTGAGTTGGTAGTTTCGGTGAGAAGAGTATGTCACACTGATAAAATAAGAACAACTAGTCATGAAAAGGAGTGTTCTGCAAAAAGCAGTTATTGAAGATGAAAATCATAATTGCTGAATTTAAGAACAAATGGAGTCAGGATGCAGTAGACTGGATGCTGGAGGAAGTGAGGCAGTGACCTGGAACACCGTTTGAAGAAGCTTTCCAGGAACTGAGAAAAAAGACAAAGGAGGAGAAATCTGAGAGAAAAGAAGAGAAGCACAGAGAAAATCCAAAGTGTGAAGGCTGGTTTTCCCCTAAATGGAAAACACAAAAGGAGACTATATAATAAAGCCAATAGAGAAATTCTGTGGGTGAAAGAAAAATTGCAGCAGGCAGCTGGAGGGAGCAAGGTCTCACCTGCAGCCAGAACTCTTACTTATGCCTGACCCTCAAGCTCATCCAGCCTCCTAGACCCCTGGATGAAGTACCTGAATCTTTCCTGGATTCTCCGGTAGTAGTATGCTTGTTTTATTATTGTTGCTCCTCTGCAAATGCTCTTGTCCCTCACCTTCCTGCCCCTAGTATGAGATTCAGCTTTCTCTGCTAAGTGAATTATTGTCTATATTTATTAATATGGACCAATATTTTCATTCTGAGTAAAAATAAAAATCAAATTACAAAACCAGACATATGATTTCATATGTGTAAAATAATCTTAATTTATGCAGATATGCTCATAAATTTTGTATCCTTGGAGGATTAGTTCCAGGACTCCCCTTGGATACGAAAATCCAAGGATGCTAGAGTCCCTTATATAAAATGCATATAACCTAGGCACATCCTCCCATATACTTTAAATCATCTCTAGATTACTAATCATACCTAATACAATGTAAATACTATATAAATAGTTGTTGTATTGTATTTTAAAATTTGAATGATTTTTTACTATTGTTTTTTTCCAAATATTTTTGATCCATTGTTGGTTGAATCTGTAGATTTGGAACCTGTGATTAAGAGGGCTGAAGGTACTCTGAAACGTCAGAAGAGGACATCAATTAAGCTGATCTAAAATTCTGAGTGGTTGGATAATCGGTGAGTTTGTTTTCAAACCTGCATTTTATCAATTTTTTTGTCATTGAGTGTTTTTTTGATGTATTTTTTAGAAAAAATGTAAAACTATATCCACTTTGGAAAAACACAGAAATTCCATATGTAGAATGTAAAGTCCTATATTAGGGGAGGGTGGGAAAGAAGTTTTCATTGAGGGAAACAAAGTGAACATAGCAAGAGGAGAGTGGAGGAAACAGTCCTTTGGAGTCAGATGCAACTGTCTATATGAGGCTGGTTTGGGGTGCAGCAGAGTAGGATGTTCTTCCTGGCAAAATGTTTGAAGTAATTGTTAGTGGGGAATCTGTGGGGTGAGTCAGGGTAGGGTGGGAGATTGTCCTCTTAAAAGTCTTCCAAATTATATTTAGTTTCATTTGAAATTTAGGATAATAATTAAAAATGTGAAGACACTGAGATTAACCAGTGTACAGGTACAGTTGAATTCTTTAATGTCTAAGACAAGTCTGCTCTTTACAGTGGCCAAACCCATTTCTGGTAAATAAGTTTTTGTGGTATAATGCATCTCTGCCTCACTGCCATTCCCTGGTGATTTGAAGCCTAATGCACAAGCAGAACTTGGATTTGTGAGCTGGGCCCCTTGATGTTGTTCTTTGGTTCTTTGAGGTGCCGTTTTTTTTTTTTTTTCCTTCTATTTTTTTCTTTCTCATCTTAGGATTGGGTCATTTTTATTGATATATCTTCAAGGTATTTGAAGATAACTTATTCTTGCTTCTTCCATCTCCAATCTGCTGTTGAGACTACTTAGCAAATTTATCTCAGTTATTGTACTTTTTCAGCTCTAGAATTTCTATGTTTTAATAATTTCATTTCTTTGTTAAGATTCCACATCTACTCATTCATTAAGACCATTTTTCCTTTACTTCCTTTAACATCCTTTCATTGGTTGAACATATTTATAGTAGCTGCTTTGAAGTCTTTGACTACTGAATTCAACATTGAGGCCCTCTTACGGTCAGTCAGACTGATCTTCTCCATCCCCACTCCCACCGGCAACATTATCACGTTTCCTATTTCTTTGCACGTCTTACTGGTAAAGTGTCAAAGGACAAGGCAGAAAGCTAGCAAATAATAGTCACTTCAGCCTCTCCGAATCCTGTTGTGCAACTCTTAATGGTCATTGGCTTTTTGTTCTGATAAGACGTTAGCTTACCTGGACTCAAACTACAAACTCTGACTGTCTTGTGATGGGTACAGCAACAGATAACTCTCCTCAATTTTACAGCTTCTGGTGTTGCTTTGTTTCAACATGGCCCCTTGGTGGTCTCCCCAAGCTTGTGTAAGTTGGTGGTCAGCCAAGGATTTGGGAAAAGTATACATACAGACTTTGGGCGTAGGTTGGGGGAATGTACTCAGTGAATATGGATTTTTATTTTCTTTTTTCTAAGACAAATCACGTTGGACAAAATTAGGTATCAGCATACTTTTGCTCTTATACCATAATATCTACAGCATAATATTGTCCTTTTCACATTTAAAAATCACATGAAATGAGCTCAGACTGTAAAATGAATGATTCTAAAATGAATGATTTATTGTATTAACGAGACTTAGTAGCTCCTACTATTTAAAATATGTCCTTTGGAATTCCCACTTTGTAAAATTTTCTTCATTCCACTGGACTCAATGGAAATATAATTAACTGAAGTATTGAAGTGTTATTGTCACCACATGTGAGGTGGGATATTTCTGGCACTCTACTCCCAACTCCAACACTCCCTACATCCTACTGAGTAGGTTTTTGGTTCAGCTTTCCAGATTTGTAAAAAATGATGGTTGAAAGTAGACATCATCATAATCTCTTTACTATTAATAATACAAGGTCTCTATTATTCCTTTTCATTGTTGTGAAATATATAACTTACAAAAATAAAATCAATAAATTTACATTAAACTACTTCTTTGTTAAGCCTAATTAAATGTAAGTCTCCATTTATATGTTAAACCTTGAAGATACTGTAGTATAACATTTAACTATTAGTGTTTGAACATATTCATCTAACTTGCCTTTAGAACAGTGCTAAAGTCATGCATAATATCTGACTTGTGCATTTCCCAGTATTCTCAGTCCCAAGAGACCAAGGTCAGCCTTGAATACTGGAGAGGAGTTGGCTTCTATAGTACATTATTCCATAACATCAACCATAATTGTTAATACTCAAAGTTAAAGCTTCAGGGTGCATGTTTCCAAAAATGGGTCTGCTGATAAGCTTTTTAAAAAAATACTACATCTATGTAGAGCTAAAGGACCCTCAGGCAGCTGTCTTTATAAGATACTACTAAAGTAATAATTTACTATAGAATAAGAACAGCTCCTACATGTGGTATTAGGGAGGAATGCCTCTTTTTGTTTTTTGCCTTGGAAATAATTATTATTCTTCCTTTGATTAAAACCTTCAATAGCTCCACAGTTTAATAGAATAAAGTTCAGGCTTTTTATATTTATTCTAAGGCTTTTCCTATTGTGCCTTGGCACATTTTTCAACTCTTACCGCCCATCACTTTTACCCTCTTAGATAAATTGGCACACTTACCAATATTTGAATTATTTTTACTTTTCTGAGCTTCTCGCTGTTCTCTTTGTCTGGCACACCATTTTTTTCCATCTCTTCTCTGCGTAATAAAATCCTACTGAAGCACTCCTATTGAGTGCTAGATAAGATGCAGCCACTGCATTGGAAAAACCCTACATATCTAGTTCAGTTGGCTCTAGAAGTTAACAGCTAAATTGTGACCATATATCCTGAACTTTCCAGAAATGTCTCAATTCCATAATATTCTTTGTCTCTAAAATGAACTTGTTACTTCTCAGACTACATGCTCCTGTTTTTTGGTTTAAAAACTCTGATATAGTACAGCATTATCATTCTGTATCATCAGATCAAAGTGCTGGAGAAAAAAACAGATAAATTAATTTTAAAAGATCATTACACATAATCTAATTTTTTAAAAATTTAAGTAGCAAGGTGACTGTATAGAAATTAGAAGAAAACAGCAAAAATCATTACTGTCAACTACAATTCTACTCTGAAATGCATATTCTTTTAGACTTTTGTCTATGGATTTATATGTATATGTTTTATAAAGATAAAGTTATATTCTATTGCTATTTTATATAATCTGCATATGATTTGTGAGTTTGTGAATCTCTCTTTAATACCATCACCATCAGTGGCTGCATTTAGTAAATTGTATGTATAACCATGATTCTTAAACCAATCCTTTATTTTTGATGAGTGGTTATTTGTTTTTACTTTCTACCACTGTTCTAAAAATACACTAAAAGCCTGTTTTTTTAGAAAAGATTACTAAAGCTATAAGAATTATGAAATATAGTCAAGTCATAGCAAGCAAAATAAATGTGCTGGGTGCAAAAATGAAATTGTAATTTTAATAAAATTATTCCAGTTTGTTTTGTCAACCTCATATTCCAACTTATTCTAAAACAAGTTTGAAAAATATTAAGTAACATAATTTCATAATTTATGTGGGTTACAGATTCTTTTGTAAAATGCTTCCACAGACCTCCTAAAGTAAATACTCCTGAATACTCCACAGAGATCCATTTTTATTCCACGAAGTTTTTTAGCCCCAATTTTTCAAAAACAAGATATAAGATTTGTCTAGTTTAGCCTCAATTTAATTATAGTGATTATAACTACTTCTTGTAATTGATTATGTATTCCTTATATGATAATAATCCCCTGAAATAATTAGGAACTGTAAAAATGTTATAAGGGTATGATAAACATATAAAAATGACTTAAAATTTTGGAAAGAAGGCTTTCCAGAGTAAACAATGGGAAAAATAAAATCTGGTGATGTACTCAACATACATATTTCAAATGTATTCATCTGCAGGTGATTTGTGAGCAGATCAGAAATAAATGGCAAGGACAGAGCAGGAGTCATAGCTCCCTGCTTTCTGATGACTGTAACAATAATAATCCATGGGGCCAATTTGTATTTGAAATCACATAATTAGCACAAAAATGGGCCTAGTGTTTGATAATTGTAAATACTAAAAAGCAAAATGAAACACACAGGATTTATCATTAGAAACATTATGAGATTTAAAACTAACAACAATAATAATAATAATACAAAGTTTAGCAGTCTTTTGTGATTCTTTGGTTTGGGAAAAGGAAGGTACTAAATTAACCTATCTAGAAGAAGGAGACTTTGGGACTTCACTGGTGCAAAAAGTAGTTCTATCACATTTCACTGGCATTTTGAAAACAGTACCAGGGAATATTTTTGCTACTAAAAATTTTCCTCAAATACAGACAAAGTGATATAGGGCAGTTTTCTGGCTTCTAGGACCCGTTGTAATGGGTCCTAGAATATAGTCAGATTCTGTCTCTACAGAAAAATTAACCAGGCATGGTGACGTGTACCCACAGTCCTAACTACTTGGGAGGCTGAGGCAGGAGGATCACTTAAGCCCCAGAGTTCAAGGTTACAATGAGCTATGATGGTGCCACTGCACTCCAGCCTGGGTGACAGAGGGAGACTGTATCTCAAAAAAATAAAAAATTACAAAAAAGAAAAAATCTCATGTACTATGGAGGAACAATGCAACAGCCATCACACTGCAGGTCAAGGGAGAGTGAAACAAATAGAAGGAAATTATTAAAAGTTAAAAAAAATCCTACAATGAGTTTAACTCCCTTTTGAGGAAAGTAAAAACGTGATCTTTTCCATGTGTCCTTTCGATAGACTCCCCCTCTCGTGGATCTGTGTGAGGTGTCGTGCTGAGTTCTGTGTACCACTGGGGCTGCTTCCAGGACATGTAGGTTCCAATCTCTTTTAGAAATCTGCCATCTTGAGATGCCAGGGATTTTCTGGTACACAGATGGTCCCAGACTTATGATGGTTCCACTTGTGATTTTCTACTTAATGATGGTACAAAAGCAATAGGGATCCAGTAGAAACTGTACTTTGAATTTCAAATTTTGATCTTTTCCTGGGCTAATGAAATATAGTATGATACTCTCTTGTCATGCTGGGCAGCAGCAGCAAGCCACAGCTCCCAGTCAGCCACATGGTCACGAGGGTAAACGACCGATACTGTGCTCTACAGCGTACCGTATCCAATAAATGATTATACATGACACATTCAACACCTTATTACAAAATAGGCTTTGTGTTAGATGATTCTGCCCAATGGTGGCCTCATGTAAGTGTTCTGAGCACGTTTAAGGTAGGCTAGGTTAAGCTGTGACATTCAGTAGGTTAGGTGGATTACATGCATTTTGGATTTAGGAGATTTTTCAATTTATAATGGGTGTATCAGGACATGACCTCATCATAAGTCCAGGAACATCTATATATTACTGTCCACCAGACATTCCCTAAAGAGGAATTCTAGGGTAGAGAATGAGAGCCATCACATCTTACTAGATTTTAGTTTCTGTCTTTCAAAATTATAGTAACCCTTTTTCTCCACTTGGAAACCACAGTTGCCAAAGATTTTTAAAATCTCATTGGAACATGTGGTGACATGTACACCTTTTAAATTTTGCCAGAGCCCACATTTTCTAATAAGAACACACTCTTATGACATAGACAGCCAAGGTGATGAAATACTAGCACCATTGCCATATGAAAATCTACTTTTCCAGAATACTAAAACTAGCCTACAGAATTTGAATCTTGGTATTTTCCCAGTTTAACATGGGTCTTTTTCAAACTTCTAAAAATCATTGACTGTGATGTGAATATCGTAAAGCTATATTCTAATCCTGCTACCAGCTTTTTTACTCTGACACACCATTCTAGAATCTTCAGAGCCTGATTTCACATGTCAAATTAGGGAACACTGAACAAATAGTGCTGAAGGTCGGTGCTTTCCTGTTCTGATATTTTCTGATTCCTGTGAACATGGAGGGAGTATTAGGCATAAACAGCAGGTTACTCATATCACTAATATGATTACTGTTAGATTAGGAGACAAACAAACATACAACTAAAAGATTTAGGGGAGAAACATAACATTAAATAAACCAGTAAAGAAAGCCAAAACTATTGTTAGGATAAGTTAACAAATTATCACAAGGTTAAAAACAGTGCACTGATTCAAACAAGTATCTTTGAGCCAAACCTAAGCTTTCTTAGCAGCCTGTGCAGATGGTCCCCTCCTCCTTTTGTGTCTTGTGCTCACTTTTACCTTTTGTTTTTTTGGTGGTTTGTATTTGAGAACAAGAGAAAGTGGAACTTGACAACAGACTTATTTTCATAACATTTGCAATTGACTGGAATGACGAAAAGAGACTTGAGAAAACGCTCAGACTTAGGAGAATTTTGGCCAGGTTTTATGGTAGAGAGCTTCAAGGAACAGGCCAACCTTGGAACAATAGAATTTTTGACTGAAGTCTACCTGGAGATCGGAGCTTTGCAAGCATTTCCCTGTTATGACTGGAGAGTTTATAATTATTTGACCCAAAGTGAAGACTAAACTTTGTTATCAAGCTCTGGTTAGCTCCACATGTGGAAAGATCTTGTTTCCAGCCACCCCCTGCAACAGTGTTGTTCCATGAAAGGGCCATATATGCATAGCAGCCCCTAAATGCAGAGGGAACTGAGAAACCAAACAATGAGGCAGACAAATCCAGTTTGTTAGTACAGGGTGATTTATTGGGAAATTTGGAAAGCATAGTCTTAGGCAGCCTCAAGACAGGTAGACATCCACCCTGTTACTCCCCAGACCTAATGTTACATACCACAGGGAAAGGGTGTATGTGCTTGATAGAGACAATTAAAGTCAACCCTCCAGAACAGGCAAGAATGCTGTGTGCATCAGCGCCTATAATTTGTGCAATAATATCAAGGTTGCTTTGATCTAAAGGCAGGATTTATAGTGAGTACATGTTCTTACACTAAGGACAGTGAATAAAGCAGGAATCAGCAGGCGTTCCTGGGACTGGGGCCAATCAGAAGTCAACATGGCGATCAGCATCCAAGATGGAGTCATTTTTGTTTCCACAAGTGTCTTTCCCAAATTCCTTAGGGTACCCAAAACTGTACTCGCCCAGGTGATGAGTGTGATAGAGGGAAAGACGTGGTCTTTTCCATGACTGGGGTGCATGTTGATGCTGCTAGCTCTAGGGCAAAATTAACATCCAGGACTGCCATTCTAATTTGTCATGGGATAGAAAATCATGTTACTAATGGCAGCGCAAGGTTCCAAACTGAAAATATTTGCTGCTTAATGCATTTTATAAACAAATTATTTTCATTGTGATTACTTGGAACTATTAAAACAAAAAATATATACATGGACATACAGGGCTGGCTCCATGAACACACATTAACCAAGTAAGCAGGGCACAGCGATGCAGCAACCTTCAACAGTTGGGTGATTTTTATTCTACACATGCAGGTGTTCAGGTGAATAAATACACAGGTGCTGCCTTATTGCGAGTACTGTGGCATGCTTCACATCTGAAACCTAGTGCCTAAAATGGATTTTGATTGACACTTCACATTACCTCTCTATCGACCAGGCTTTAGATTAGTTGTTTTACATACACTGTCTCAGTAAGTCCTCCCAACAACACTGTGAGGTAGACACAATTATTATCCTTAATTTACAGATGAAGAAACAGAGGCTTAGAGAGGTCCGGGTGCTAGTCAAAGGTTCCATGCTAGTCAGTAGGTGGGAGGGAGACTGAACTCAAGACCTCTGACTCCCAGGTCCACACCCTCAACACCCAGGCTGCCCCACCTGCTCCTATGGATGTGAACAAAGAAATGCAGCTTTTCAAATTTCTGAAACATACATTATTCATTTAAGTAGGCTCCAGAGATCATTCTTAAAATAATTTTACTTAGGTAAATGTACAGTACAGGAAATATGCAAAATTCCCTTGTTTTGAGACCTTTTAAAAAACTCTTGTCACTGTTCTTTAAATAAGTAAGACTCATTAAACTATCCTTCTTAGTAAGTGAGCTACTTCCATCATATCTTTGCCAATTGAATATTGCCTCATGCTTACTGTGTGTGAGCATTTTCTGCGACTGGCATAATGCAAAAAAAACCATGATATTGTACAAGTCTGGGTTTTCTTTCCCTTCAAGCATCACTCTGGCAGTTTCATATTGCTTTTAGAACCAATTGCTTGGAGGAAATAGGTGCAAGCTTTTGAGTATAAGAGTTATGCATCTTGGTCTTAAAATAATGTTTGCTTTGCAAAGAAGTGGTTTTAGAATAGCATCATCTTGGCAGTTTATATGTCTTTTTCTTGGCTCAGACTTAGGCTAGACAACAGGAAAACTGACCATTGGCAAGACTGTATTTATTATGTTTAAACCTACGGGCATTTCAGAAAGGCAGGGGCCCTGGCTGTGCACACTGAGGTAGAATCTGGCTTTTTCTGAGCCCCTGATTTACTCTACTTCTTTTAGGAAATGGAGGAACAAAGCCATCAAAGTTCCAGATCTCTTTCAGTAAATTTCTGGAAAGAGGCACTGCCACCAAAGGTTTGGGTGACCATATGGTCTTTCTTGCACCCAGTCTTCATCTGCCTCTTTGGAGTGCACCTAGGATGCAGAGAAGCTCCAACCCCAACACTGCAGAGTTACCTTACAATTTAAAGGTGGAGCCAAGACACACATGCATTTCTTTTAATAACTTAACGCTTAATGGAGAGGCCAGCACCCTTCCTAGAGACAGCCTGAACAACCTCTCCTCCACCAAGTCTTTTCTATTTCTTGCGGCTCTTGTCAATCCACACGTGCTCAAGCTGGAAAGCAGCATCCCCACAGAGAAGCACCACGGTGCTGAGGAGGAGTCACGGGAAATGCCCTGTGTCAGAGAATTCAGGGCCCTCTTGGTACATGCTGGGTGACTTTGGGGAACAGGGGCAATTTCTGTCTCACAAAATATTGCCACATTTAAAGTACTTTCAGGTCCTGTTTCTTCACAGCCTGAGCGAGGCATGGCAAGCTAAGCATGGTGAAAGACTGTTTGATTTGTTCATGCATTCAGAAGACTTTCAAGGATTGCTCCTGGGTGGAAGGCATGTTGTTGTGCACTGAGAGGGATAAAAATTGGGTTCTGCTTCGCTAGAAGCTTCCAGCTGAGCACCAGTGATGTGGGATATGAAATAGAATAAAAATTTGAACACCATAAGAGAAACACAGAATGATATTTGAGCACAGAGGAGGGAGAGAGGAGTTCCAGCTGGGAGGTATGTGTCAGGAAAGACTGTTTGAAGAACTGGTTATATACTGACACACGGAGATGGCAGAAACAAAGAGCACAGCGTCAGCCAGGAGACAAGGAAGGGATACCTGGACAGGATGACAGTATCTGCCAAAAACTCCCACCAGGAGACTTACTGGCAAGGGGCATCTCAGTGGCTCTATGTAGTTGACAAACCATATACTATCCATTATTGTATTTGATTCATACAGAATATGAACTTAAGTCTTAACACTCTTATATTTTATTTTCATGAAGTCTTGACTGTGAAAATGTGAAAATAGTTTAAGCATTGCAAAGTGCTACATGAATAAGATGTTACTATTCATTTCTAATGATTAGAAAGTATTAGAGAATATAGTATAATTACATGTACATGCTGCTTTATTAATGCCATGTTCCCCCAACCTAGCTCGATGACTAATAATGTAAGAGCATTAAATGCCTGGATTTACCACTGGATTTCCATGGCTGTCTGTGATTACTTTCTAGAAAGATAGAGATACAATAAAAGACATTCACATGGAGGCTCACATATGTAGGGAAACCGAGAAATGGCCTGAAGACAAACCACAGGAGTGGATGTACCTGAGGAGGGAAACTGGGACTTGTGGCTGTCCAAAGATGGCATGACCAGAATTCCCACCCCACATGCTCTTTCAAAACCTTGCCATACCCCCTCTAGGAGGTGGAGTCTAATTCCCCTCCTCTTGAATCCAGGAAGGGCTCGTGACTCTCCTGGAACTGGCAGAATGCAGCAGAAGGATGCAGTGTGACTTCCAAGGCTAGGTCATGAAAGGCAATACAGCTTTGGGAGCTAGAACACACCTTTGGGGCTCTGAGCCGCTCTGTGAGAACCCTGAGGCTGCCTTGCTAGGAGGAAGCCCAAGCTACATGGAGCGGTCACGTGTAGTTGTGTCAGCTGAGATCCCATCTGAAAGCAGTACCGACTGCCAGTCACATCAATGGCTCCTGCCGTGGCCATCAGGTAGGCCCAGCCTCTGAGGCTTCCTCTCTGAGGCTGCATTTTTTGGAGCAGACACAACACTCCCTGTTGTGCCCGTTCTGAATTCCTGACCCTCAGAGTCTGCGAGTATAAGAAAATGGTTGTTTTAAGTCACTGAGTTTTGGGATAATTTGTTATATAGCAGTCATAAGTGGAATTTCAACCTTATCTGTAATAGTTTATTTCTTTTTTTAAAAAAAATTTTTAAATAAATATGACAAAATGATAACATTTGCTCATTCTGGGAGGTGGGTATGTGAATGTTTATTATATTTTTCTTTGAAAACTTTTATATTTTTAATTGAAAAGATTTAACATGAAAGTACAAATTGTTGAAATTTCCAGAAAATTTATAAGTGCTAATGTTAAAAAAATGGAAATTTTCCACAAAATTCACATGTAAAGATATTTATGTTTTACTTTGTTGATTTAAGGATTCAAAGAAAAGATGGAGGTGAAAATACCACACTATAAAATGGCCATTTAGGACAACAAGGAGATGTCATTGGAATTGCTATAATAATGGTTCTGCAGAATAGCAAATTCTGACTTTGTTTCACATGACTTATAAAGGAGCTAAAAATTTTCATAACTAGTCAAGAAAATGTTAGCATGCCACAGCAACCTTATTTATATGATTTTTTGAAATGATAATGGATTTTGGCCTGGTCAAGAAGGTTAAAATAAACCCAAGCATTCAGGGATGATTTATGAATACCTTATGTCAGACTTTGAGGTTTGTGTTATTTACAGATGAAGTTTTACTGAAAAAGTAAAGAACAATGGCAAAATGTTTCATTGATATGAAAATTTCCTAAAAGTCAAGTGGGCACCTGGAAATCATGGCATTGTTGGAGATGAGGAAATACATGACAGTTAACTTAAAATTACTTCAACGTTTTACTAAATAGAATAGTTTCTGTTGTAGACCATCTCCAGATTTTAGATTCATGGTTCCTGGAAGTATGCATGAATCAGGAGACTGAAGCATGGCCATCTGTTTAAGTGTTATTTGGCTTCCTCAGAAACTGGACAGAATATGCAAGCAGTGAAATAAGAGATACACTGGGGAGCACAGAATGAGCAAAACAGTGAAATATGAACTGGTGACTATAGTAGCTACCTGTGCAAAACACAGGGTCCCTAAAGAGTATGAGTCTTGGACTGCATGCAGTGGCTCATGCCTGTAATCTCAGCACTTTGGGATTTGGGCCGAGGTGGGAGGATAGCTTGAGGCCAGGAATTCGAGACCAACCTGGACAACATACTGAGACCTCATCTCTACAATTTTTTTTTTAATTTGCTGCATAGAGTGGCACACACCTGTAGTCCCAGCTACTTGGGAGGCTGAGGCAGGAAGATTGCTTCAGCCCAGTAGTTTGAGGCTGCAGCAAGCTATGATTGCACTGCTGCACTCCAGCCTGGGCAACAGAGCGAGATCCTGTCTCTAGGGGGAAGAAAATTATGAATCCCATTCCTTCCCCTTGCACAGGTGACACTTTGGTGTTAAATCAAGAGTGAGGAGGTTAGTAAAGAACAATCTTGGGGTCATTGGAGATCCCAGAAGATCTGATTCTGTAGCATGGCAAGGATGAAGGAGGCCATGCTGGGCTGAGGGGTGAATGGGGGCTTAGGGGTGTGGAGGCAGTGAGTGTGCCCGTGACAAGGAGCTACAGATGCTCCACTGCAGAGAGACACAGGGATAAGGAGCATTGTTCTAAAGAGCAGATGCTCGGGGGATGAGGAGAAAAGAGCAGATACACTTGAGCAGGTCTAAATGTGCATGGCCAGTGAAGAAGAGAAGAAGACAGATGACCCAAGGGAGGGGCTGGGAGTAGGATTCACCAGAGAGGGCAGGATGGGGTGGGGACCGGCGCACAGGAGGAAAGACAGGCATTCAAGGGGAAGGAGGTTCTTCCTATGTTAAGTTAGGAGGAAACAATGGGATGGATATAGGGAAATTTACTGTCATGGTGCGGGACGCTGAAGAAGCTTCTTATCCCAAGTTTTCTATTTCCCCAGGGACATGGAGAACGAGGATTTGCTAAGAGTGGTGGGGACAGGTTGACAGTTTGCAGAGAACAAAGACTGGAGAACCCGAGGGAGAGGGGATCAGGGCATTGCAGGACTGTCAGGCAACACGGAGGAGCCCAGGGACCAGTGAGCACAGAGCAACTCGTGTAGTATAGGGTGTCTCTGGGGTGCTCACAGCCCAGGCAGAAGGGTAGCTGAAGAGCTGGACTTTGGATCTGAGCTGGACAGGGAAGGAACGAGAAGGGAGATTCAGCAGGGAGGGCGCAGGGCGTTATGGATGGAGGTAAAGGCACCGGCATGGTGTGAGGCTGGGCACAATGTGGAAGATTGGGACCTATGCCTCTTGGTTACCTGGTGCCCCAGCACCCATAGCATGCCTGGACCCCCTGGCCACTCCACACCCACCTCTAGAATAAATGAGTTAGCGCATGTCAGGGCTGGCTCAAGGCATGGCATCCAGGGTGACAGAAAGGCCCCTGGTAAGAGCAGCTCAAGAACTGAGTAGCAGCTTGCCTGGCAGGGCAGAGGGAGGTTCAATTACATACAAAATCTGCACACAGAGACATGACATCAATGCCTGATGGAGGTGTGCAGCATTTTATAAGATCCATCCTCTAAGCATTTGCAAGTTGCAATGGAGGGAAACACTGCAGTGAAGGACACCACAGCAGTGAGTAGTAGCTGAATTTTTAAGACCAGAATTCTCTATGAACATTCTTTGAAGAGAGCCATGTTTTTCATTCAAATGTAAGGTTGGCTAACACAAGCCTCCTTCTAGACCAGTGGTTCTCCGAGGGTGGTGCTGGACCTGCACATCAGGAACATCTGGGAACTGCAGATTTTCAGGCCCCACCTCGGACCCAGTGAATCAGAAACTCTGTGGTGAGAGGCCCAGTAATCTGGTTTCACAGCCTTCCAGATGATTGCGAGATATGCTAAAATATGAGAGCTTGCCCTCAAGGTAGGTGGGTAGGGACAGGACATTGGTCTGGGGTGAGGTCGACCTTGGAGGGAAACCAATTCTTATGCTGTGCTATCTCAGGTGAGTCACAAAACCACTTTGAGCCTCAATTCCATCCTTTGAAAAGTAGGAAAATAATAATTACTTCCCTCATAAGGCTATGTGATGCTTAAGATAATTTAGTATTTAAAACACCTGGAACATATCTAGCTATTACGTTTTGTGACTGAAAATTTTCAGTAATCAGAGTAAGACCAAATACTACATAATTTCACACAGATAAAAAAATTAATGGTTCCTGAACCAAGAAAATGCATCTTGCTACATAGTAAAAAAAAAAAATCATTGATATAAAAAATATAAATTAGGCCAGGCGCGGTGGTTCATGCCTGTAATCCTAGCATTCTGGGAGGCCAAGGAGGGAGAATCACTTGAGGTCAGGAGCTCAAAACCAGCCTGAGCAAGAGCGAGACCCCATCTCTACTAAAAATAGAAAAAAAATTAGCTAGTCAACTAGAAATAGAAACAAAAATTAGCTGGGCATGGTGGCTCGTGCCTGTAGTCCCAGCTACTCAGGGGGCTGAGGCAGGAGGATCGCTTGAGCCCAGGAGTTTGAGGTTGCTGTGAGCTAGGCTGACGCCACGGCACTCTAGCCAGGGCAACAAAGTGAGACTCTGTCTCAAAAAAAAAA
>CAUYRT010088833.1:0-16556 GCA_963574885.1 Lepilemur ruficaudatus | reverse complement strand
GTCATCCCCCTAAATGCCTCCACCCCAGACCGGGTATGAGGATCCTGGTGCTTGCAAGTTCATCTAGTCAGCATTGGACACATCAAGTGAGTGTGTCACCAGCTGAATTGTGGAGCACACTCTCCATTCAAACAAGAAACCAAAAATTCAAATTAAGAGCAGGCAGGCAAAGAGGGTAGGTTTCAAGCTATCGGTGGGACAGGACCTTAGTATCCTATGTCACAAAACCATCAAAGAAAGTAAGAAGACATTTCTAAGGATTGTGCAAATCAAATTCAAAGCTTCATCGTGTCTTCCCCCTTATAATACTGTTACTATGGAAAGATATTATATGTGCATTTTTGAAGACTTTAAAATGGAAATAAACATTTCCCCAAATCAGCTGTCATCATCAAAATGAGAATCTGTCTTACTGTTAGAAATTCTGAGTTAAAAATTTCTATTTCTAAAACTAAATGCTGATGAGAGCTATGCAGTCCAAAATAGAAATGTTTTTTTTCCCCTAAGCGTAAACATCTGAACTTGAGTTATAGTTAGCTGGTCCAGTATTGCATAGAAAAGACTGTTCACACATCACACAACACACACACACATACACACACAGGTGAGGATAAAGATACATGTTTTGCTCATTCTGGGAGTTATAATTCCTTATCTTTCTAAAATATTAAATGAAAGATCCATAAAGGATGCTGTTTGCCTCCAAAAATATATCACCTTTACTGGAAAATATGTTAGAATGTATATCACAGGATTCAGAGTTTTAACTGTCCACATTTTTGTTCAGTTTAATCAAAGAGTCTTGCACAGGGTGAAGCCAAAATTGAATAAAAAATGCTCCCCCTGCACTAAGAGAGTTTGGGACATCATCTCCCATTGCTATGGTATCTTTTTCACCAAAATGAAACTTTTCAGATGTTTGGATGCACTATCCTATCATTTCTGTCAGAGTGACATTCCACTGCAGATGATGAAAGGAACAGCACTTTTACATGCATTTAATTTGGCATTCACTTTCTCAAATACATTTGGAATAACATGGTGGAGCATATTTAAGCAAGCCGAAAACAAACACTGAAGCAGAGGAAAGACATACATCCTCGCAGTCATCAAGTTAGATGTTCTGTATACAAGTAAGGTGTCCCTAACCCCAAGGGTAGTCAAGCTTCTACCAAGTGGGCTGCTCTTTGCACTTTGAATGGGAAATGGCAAGAAGTCACATTCACCCTGCAACCTGAGAAATGCTCCCAAATGGATATGCGCCAGGGAATCTCAGGGGCTTGCATTTTGGGCTTTATCTAAACCTTACAACAAAGAAAGCCTCCATCTTTTTTTTTTTTTTTTTAACCAAGAAAAATAAAGCTTTCTTGGAGAGGTATTTTTTGTAGACTACTCCCTATGCAGGGAGAAAAAAGTTCTTGTGGAATTCAGAAATGAAAGCTTCAAGAAACCTTCTAAAATAAGCCTAAACTGCTAGTCCACTGGAAAAGTTGTACGCCTTAATTTGCTAACATTCTCGGGGGTGTGATAACTGCAGGAGAAGCCAAGTATATTTTCAGAACTTTTAGCAAGGAAGAGCCAGCCTTAGCACCACCCCGTGAGCAGTGTCTTTCCTTCCTACTCAGTGTCCATTCAGGCCTCACATTTTAGCAGGCTGAAAATGTCCTTCTGCTGTCTTAGAATCATCTTGGTGAACACAGAAACTGGGGCCGCTTCTGCCTGCTTAACCTCAGTCCGATTTCGATTTCTTTTAGACTCTGGAGCATGGGTTGATTCATAACAAATTATTTCCACACTGGGCACATCACTCCCTTTACTGACAACAAGTTGCTATGTAGGATACAGAAGAGATATGAAAGATCATAAATCTCTGTTTAAAGGAACAAGATACTTGGATGAAAAGAGAACAATAGACTTAAATTATTGGTGCATAATATAGAAGATTACATTATTCTAAATGGTTATCTATGTCTTGAAGACCAAATGCTATAGACATTTCAAAGAGAAAATATTAAGAGAGTCAGGAGAGACTCCCTAGAAATGATGGTTCTTGAACTAGGCTCGCAGGGCTGGCTTTGAGGAGTGTGAGGGATAATTCAGCTAAGAAAACCCCACAGCATTGGAATATGTGGGCACAGGGGTTTGTTACTTGTGAAAAAATGGCCAGTGCATTGAAATAACCCTGAGCACATCCCTAATCTATTCATACTAACTACCAATGTGTCATTAGACAAATTTCTTAAATTCCGAAAGCCTTCGTTTTGTTTTCTCATTTGTTAGTTCGTGATACCATTAGAGTCTACCTCGCTGTGGTTTGAGGTCAGGATTAAATGGGATCAAACATATAAAATATTTAACATAGTGCCTGATATATGCTACATGCAGAATAAATGTTAGTTTTTATTATTCCTTAGTCCATACTCAATAGTCTCATCTGTTCAGCATTTAATAGTATTTTGGAAGCCCTACTATCTGGACTTTGCTTCTCCCTTTTCTTCCCTCAAATCCTTGCCTCTTCTTTGTCTGTGCTCGTTCATTCCTCAGAAGAACTCCACTTGGCCTCTTTCCTTAGAGGAAACCTTCTGAATCACATTTCTAACCATCTGCTGGACTGTTCCATTTGGATATCCCAGTGGCACTCTAGCTCAACATAGCTAGAGCAGCCTTTCCTCTGCTCCACTCACACCTCCTGCTGGTGATCTGTCATCATTAATGGTACCAGCTGGTTTCCACTCAGTTGTTAGGGCTCGTTGTCACCAGTGACTGCTTTTCTCAATTACTGCATTAGTTGTCAGGTCTATAGCTTGCATTTATTTTTTTCTCCTTTGTTTCCACTCTGACAACCTCATATGGAAACCCGGTAATTCTTTCTAACTAGCGCCCTCACTCCTCTGAAGTCCTTTCTGTCCTCAGTTCATCCTCTCTGCAGTCCATCCTGCACATCAATTTTCCAATAACCTGGCATGATCTGATACCAGCTCTGCTCAGAAGCCTCCAATGTCTTCTGCTGAATAGTTTCCCTAAGCAGGCATGCAAGCCTGTCTGCACAACCCCTGGCTCACCTTCTAGCTTTTCCCTGGCACACTTCTGCACATATCCTTTGGGTATTCAATCATCTAGCACTGAATAACCGCCACTCCTTGAACTGCCCTTTGCTTTTCAATTCTGCATATGTCTTTTGGTCTAGAATGCCCGCCTCCTCCCATCTTTGCCTTTTACACTTCACTTTTACCCTTTGAGACCCAGCTGAGATCCCACATTCTGCATGAAGTTCCCCCACTACTCTTATATTTGTCCTGTTCTATGCATAATTGTGTTTATACATCTTTTATAATTGTGTTTATACATCTTTTATATCTTCTATTGCACCATAAGCACCATGAGCACGTGAACCATATCTTAACTTCTCTTAGTATTCCTAATCCTCTTCTCTGCCACCTCCTAGGACTTTCCAGTAATTGCTGTTCAAAAAATGTTTCTCGAATGAATAATGCTTTGGGAAACATAAAGCCATTTAGTAAAGAAGGGGAATATTGATGAAAGTGGGATTTCAGGAAGATTTGTCTGTTACTAATTACATGAAGGATATAAGCCAATTTTTAAGAATATTTGAAAGTTACAAAGGGAAGTGAAATTATTTTAATGAGACTCTGAACCCAATTTATTCTTTTAGGCATATGGAAGCTTTAGAAAAAGCCTTTGAGATAGAAGTTAAAGGAAATTCTTCTAATTTGTATTTCCTCTCCTACCAATGTGCATGATTCAGTATCCTCACTTTAACTGATGCTAAATAAATAAATGCATAATAATCACCAATATGTTGACATTCCCAGATGTGACATTTACATTTCTAGATGATCTGGCACAATAGAAAACCGTAAGTTAAATTGCATACCTAAATTCTTAATTATATGAATACTAGCACACGTAGACATATACTTTATGATTTAGTGGATATCCAATTATGTACAGTCATTCATGGCCATTTTTCCAGTTCTCACTTTCCACTTGTTCACTATCTTCAGGTGCAGTGTAGTTTTTTCGCTACGGAAAACGTCATTGGTAGTGTAATTGAGAATTACCATCTATACTCAGCAATTTTGAAAGCTTAACTGTTCATTTTCTCAGCATACCATTAGTGTTATTGGCTTATACTAATTCTTTTAAAAGCATTTCACCATTAAGTATGTGAATTCTTGAATATAAATTGCATATTTGAATCAAAAGTACAGAATTAAAACTATGATCCACAAGAGCAAATTTGGTTTTTACATAGGACAATGTAACTATGACAAAAGAGAAGCATTTCTCAGTGATAATTTTTTTTCTTATTTCATTTAAAGACATTTAACTGTGTAATTACTTAACATATCTAAGTGCCCTCCTAATAATTTTAACATAATAAATATCTCTGCTTGGTTCATGTTCCTCAGAATGCAATGGAGAATAATGCGGTTATAACGTCATTTCAAATATGCCTTGGCTGGTGACATGAGTCAAAAGGCAAGAATGGTCCCATGTGGACATTCTTTATAACAGTGACACAGACAGCTTATTCATCTTTCCCTTCACCCAGTGTGACAGTATTATTCATCTCTGTTACCAACACACAGAAATGTAACAAACTTTGATTACTTAAAAGCAGAATAAGTTTTCCAAGAATCTAGCCTTTCCTCTCTTCCTTCTTGATCTTTTTGTCTTACTACATATGTCTTCTCATTTTCATGAGAAGACATAAAGGGTCAAGAAGCCAACTTGAATGTAACACAAGAACATCTTTAACTTTTACTGTGGGAAAAATTGATAGTGGCAGGTAAATAAGGTTTGGGGATTTTTAAAAATGCATTAGCCTTGCCATTTCTGAAAGCCAGAAGATATGAAAGGTAGCAGCAGGTAAACAAGAAGTAACACTTTATTTGCAGCAGAAAATTTGTCCCAAAATATCAGTTTAGAAGTCTGCAGAGCTAAGCTGAAATAAATGGAACAGTGCTTCTCTGTATTAGCATTCTTCTGTTACTTTAACAAATTATGACCAATTTATTGGCTTAAAACAACAAACTCACCTTAAAGCTCTAAATGAGAGAAAAAATTTCTGCACCGGCACCATTTCCTTTCTCTCTCTCTCTCTTTCACTTGTTTTCTTTCTCAATTCCACTAGGCTGGATTCTGCCCCTAAACTGCCTTTTACAAAGGTCTATAACTGACGAGATGTTAAAAAATATGGAGTTTTTTCCTCAGGCCACACAATTCAGCCCTCTCCAAAGGCTTTTCTTTTTCCTCATCTGTGACACCGAATGCCCATTGTTCTCCTCTTCCCTGTGTTTCACATCTTAAACTCAATTCCTTCATCTACTTTTTCTTTGCCCTAAAGCCTCAAATCTGAACTCTTTCCTCTGCTTCTTACTTTTCAAAGGCTCATGTTGTTTCAAATTCATCAACAAACATTTTTTTCGAAATTGTTTCTTGAACTCCTGTTCTTCACCTGAGCTTCATTATATGATACATTTTTTTCTGGTGATTCAGTTTTCACGCTCAAATGTCTTAGTACCTCAACTATGGGTCCAAAACATAAGCTTTCCCTTCAGATTTTCCTCTCTTTCTTATTTCTATTAGTGGTACCAATATTTTGTTTCATCCGTGCAAAAATCAAGCAAACTAAAACAACTCCAAAAATGAGCAAGCAAGACAAACAACAAATGGCGTAATAGTTGTCCTTCTTTACTTTCATAAGAGTGTTTTGTAGGTTTTTCCTTTCTTTTATATTTCTCCTGCTGCTTTCTTAGTTTAAGGTGCCCAGGATTCTTACTGGTCTCCACGGTGTCTCTTTTTTTTCCTGTGCCTCTCTCAATGTATCCCCTAAACACTGCTTGGCTAAGCTCACTAAAACACTGATACTTCTGTATTTAATCCACCCAGACTGGGAGGGGATCACAGGGCAGCTTCAAAGACAATGGGGTGCCTTTTTCTTCAGTTGAATGGAGAGCATAATGGATGTTTATTATTCTTTAAACTACACATATGTTATAGGTGCTCTTTTGCATATGTGATACTTTTAACTAAAACAATAGTATTTTTCAAAAGACTTCAAACTCTGTCTTATTGCATTCTAGAGCCTCCCCTTGAAATACCAAAGTTGGCCATCAGTTAATTCCAAATGAATTATCCACTGTCTCTCCCACTGCTTAGCTATATTAACCTTGCCTTGCAATGCTCTTGATTCCTTCAGTTCCCCTCACTTCCCACATTTGTTTCTTCTTCTGAGCTTTATTCCCACTGTGTTTCTATTTAAGAAATTCTATTTCTTTTTCAGTTCAAGATTTATACCTTCTTTCATCTTTTTCAGCAAATCTTTCTATATACCCTCCCTTTTCTTTGCCTGCATCTCTTCTTGATCTTTATAATCTCCAAATCCGTGTTCAGTTACATACTGTTACAGTCTACTTGACCTATTTTATCATCAGTGTATTTATCATCTCTCTTCAATTAGAGGGTTGGCCATGAGTCTTCTGCTAGTTTGTTTTAAATGTGCTGTAAGATACTGTATTTGTTTGGTTTAATCATGCTGAGTGTAGAAATAATCCAGGCAATGTTACTGTAAGTGTGAAGGGAGCCAAAAAATGTTGAAGGCCAGATACAATCTTTGAGTGCTGAGAACAATGGCTTTTGAAAATGACTTCAAAGCTCTACCAAATGTAATAATCCTGCAGGCAAAATCACCTTTTGGAACATTTTGCTCAGAATCACTTGTGCTAATGTTATGTTTACAGCACACTTTAAGAAGATGGGCTAAAATTGCCATATGGTACGTGTTTAATCTGTTCTCCGCTTATCATCAAATAAATCTTTCTCCTTCTTAAATTTCCATTTTTAGGTTCATTTTTATAAACTTTTAAAAATAAATGCAGCACATGGCTAGGTTTCAGAGATTTATGCTTTTTTTTCTTTTTCACTGTTATCTAGGACAATTACTAAAAAGAATCTAGGAAAGTGATTGCATTCTCTCCTGCCATGTGGCCTTCTGATTAACAGGCAGTTTTTAATAGTGGCTGAAACTTTTAACTCAGCTGAAAGCTGGAAGTTAGTATACAAATTATCCTCTGTTTTTGGTATTTATTTTAATACTTACTTATTATCATTTCAAATAACGTTTCTGATTTAAAGTGAGGATTATCATGTTAAATGTATGCTAATTACATTGTGACTCAAATATTCACAGCTTATTAATTTAAATCTGCATATTTATGTTAAAATCCATTATTTCCATCAGAGATACAATTAAATTCAGTTAAGTATTGAAATATAATTTAATAGGAACATTTACCTACTTCATTTAATTTGGATTGTAAAAATTTATTAGAGTGTCCTCTTTACCCTCTGATACATGCAATGCACACCGACACACATACTGTTTGAAATTTGAATTTTGAGACTTTAAGACATTTTGAAATTGAAATATATTTAAGATGTACCAAGTCCCCAACCCTCCCATCCCCAAAAAAGAGCATTGAGTCAGGTAATTTTAGGTGAAATTTCTGTCAAGCACTTTAGTAGAAACTGTTCTGGAACACATAAAATTTGAAAATCTTCTCCATTAAATTAGCCAAATCTAGCTGAATTTTAATACCAAAACCTGAAAAGATAGTATAAGAAAGAAAAGGAAGGAAAACTCTATACCTTGTCCACTTATGGAATGGCTAATGTTTTTGAGCACTTACTGTTTACTAGGCACGGTTGTGAACTTTTTATTAAGAAGTAGAGACATGAAATAATTTACTCCCGATCACCAAGTTAGTAATAAAATTGTACATAAACCCCAGGAATATCTGAATTGAGAGCATACAGGCAATTAATGATATATTATTTTTGCTTTCTGGATGCAAAAATAAAATGTTTGGGAAAAATAGAATCCATACGCTTACATAAGAATAGTACAAAATAACCAAGTAAGTTATTCTAGGAATAAGAAGATGATTTGACATTATTAATAAATCCCAGTATTATAATATGGCATGACTGTTATAATCATACATAAATTCAAAATGCACTTCTAATAAAAATCATTAGAACTTTAGAAATAAAAATATCCTCTTTTAAAATAATAAGGAATAACTGATTTCAATCAACAGCATCATATTTAACTAGAATATGTAAGACATAGTTCAATCAAGGTTAGGAAAAAAAAGAACTGCATTTGTTAGTATTTAACATTGTTCAGGAAGTTCTTAGCAAATACAGTGACACCACTGAAGTTGAAATATTGGAAAAGAACAGACAAAGTGATACTTATTTGTAGTTGATAATGATTACTTAGAAAATCCGTATGTAGCTCTGGATTCAGATTGATCTAAATCATTCTCCACACTTTTCCTCTTACTAGTTTATAGCCTAATCTGTCCACATTCAAAGATTTAATTTCATCATCTATAAAAAGAGGATAATAATAGCATTCATTTTATGAGTTTTGGAGATTAAATAAAATAAATAACATATTGCAGTTAGCACAGTACCTGACTAAAAGTAACTGCATAAATGTCAGCCTGTTATAGTAAGTACAATAATAATATAATAATAAAACTTAAGAATAAGAATGAAACTTAAACTTAATAGATAAAAAATGTAGAAAAATCAGTATCAGTCTTATCTACCAATTACATGGTCCACTTTTCTTCATTTAATTCTCTCTCCAAAGCAGTGTTGTCCAATTCAACTTTCTGCAATCATGAAACTGTTCTGTGCTCTCCAGTATGGTAATCACTGGTCACATGTGGCTGTAGATATAGTGTGACTAAGGAACTGAATTATTAATTGTGTTAAGTTTTAATAAATTTAACTTAGGTAGCAACATGTGGCTAGTGGCTACCATATTAGAAATTAAAGCTCTAGAGTGATATCATAAATTCTCTTGGCTTTAGTATTAATATTATGTTGATGATTCCCAAATTAACTCTCCAGTCCATACCCTACTCTAAATCTAAACTTTACTGTGTATCCTGTGTATCCATTTGTCTACTTTTCATCCACATACTTGAATATCTCAGTTTTCTTAGTTGCACCTTGCACTTAGCAGGTCTAAAATGGAACTCATGAATTGGCCCCATTGCTGTTCAAGGCAATGAAAAACATAAAAATAATTCACTGTGAAATAGTCTATTTGCTTCCCAATATCCATCCGTCTTCTCCTCCTTTTTTAGTGATTTCAGCCACTAGTTTTTCTTACCCTGCTGCCTGGAATTGATAGCTATTTTTGGAGCTGGAGAAAAACAAACAAACTGAGGGGATATCAGAATGGCCAGCTGGAAGAAGCCTGGTTCACAGGTGTAGCCATAAGCAGTATAGAGCTGCATAGCTCTTTACATGAGACGGTAGTACATTGCTATTAGACTTTTAAGTATGAAATGTCTGAATTCCTTAAGTATTAAGTTTGACAGTTGATATCTCTGACACTTCTCATTTTATTTTTATTGTGAAGATACATCCTCATTCTTTCAAATGCATCCTCATTCTTTCAAATGTTTTGGCTTGTGATTATCTTTCAATTTATGTTAGGTGAATTTTTGTGAAACTATGTGGATAAGTCAAAAATTCAAGTTGTTTCCAAATATGAGTTCCGTCATGGAACCCTTGCAGCACAGACAGCTTGAAATATCAACAAAGTGTTTGGGGAGGATGTGGCTAACGAATGCACAGTACATCAATCGTTTGAGAAGTTCTGTTCTGGTGATTTTAATCTTGAAAATGAGACACGTAGGCGACCTGAAAATAAGGTGGATAATGATGAGCTGAAAGCTATAGTGGAAGCGGATCCATCTCAACCTACACGTGAATTAGCAGCAAAGTTTGATGTCACTATTTCAACAATATTGGACCCTTTGAAACAATTCGGCAAGGTAATGAAGCTGGTCAGATAGGTTCCGCATGAATTAAACGAGCATCAGAAGAGAAGTCATCTGGAAGCTTGCCCTTTTTTTGCTGTCATGACATAAAGGCGAACTATTTCTACACCATATTGTTAACATTTGATGAGAAATGGATTCTTTGGACAATCGCAAGCATTCGCCATAATAGTTAGATAACGATAAAGTACAGAAACAGTCCAAAACTGAATATTCGTCAAAAAAAGCTAATGGTGTCTGGTGGCCCAGTGCTGGTATTATCCACTACAGCTTCATGAAACCTGGTCAGTCAATTACAATGGCTGTCTACTGCAACCAACTGGATGAAATGATGAGGATGCTTGTGATTACGCAGCTGAGATTGGTCAACAGAGACAGGCCAATCCTCTTGCAAGACAAGCTCGACTACGTGAATGTTGCTCGAACTACAGAAGCTGGACTTGGAAATTCTCTGTTACCCACTGTATTCACCAGACCTTGCACCAACTGACTACCACTTCTTCCAGGCTATTGACTGCTTCTTGCAAAGAAAAGTATTCATTTCTCAACCAGCTGTGGAAAATGCCTTTCGTGATTTCATGCTCACTCACTCTCCAGGTTTCTTCACTGCTGGCGTAAATGAGCTACCATTAAGATGGCAAAACTGTATCGATAGTTTAGGCAAATACTTTGATTAATTGAACTGCTACTTGCTTGAGATATAATAAACTACACTTTTCATTTGAAGTTGGACATTTGATAATTAATGACCTACTATCTTCTCTGTGCCACTGTTATTTGGCGTTCTTTGAAATAAACATGTGACTATAATCCCACCCTAATACAAGTATAGAAAAATCATGAAAATATTAAGGACATTAAAAAATTTGAGTAAATGGAAAGTAATCCCAAAGAATGACAATAATGATCATGATCATGATCATATTAATGTTTAATTAGTCCTTTACCTGGAATATACATAAAATATAAATGCTAAATGATAAATAAATTTTTGCTTATCACAGCAAAAATACTTGTTAAATGAATAAATGTACCTTTGAGAAAAACAGAGATAACACATTCATTCAACAAATATCTAGTCTACAGAATAAAAACAAAACAAAATAAAAACAAAATAAAAAAACAAAAAGCAAAAACAAAGAATTATGATCCAGTACCTAGATTATATACCTTTGGAACAGGACTGAGAACACAGATATAAAACCATCCTTATATTGTCATCTAATCTTTGACAAAGCAGAGAAAAATATACGTTGGGGAAAAGAATCCCTATTCAATAAATGGTGCTGGGAAAACTGGATAACCCCTTGAAGAAGATTGAAACTGGATCCCCACCTCTCACCTCTCACAAAAATCAACTCACAGTGGATAACAGACTTAAAACTAAGGCATGAAACTGTAAGAATTCTAGAAGAAAATGTTGGAAAAACTCTTACAGACATTGGCCTAGACAAAGAATTTATGCAGAAGACCCCCCAAAGCAATCACAGCAGCAACAAAAATAAATAAATGGGATCTGATCAAATTAAAAAGCTTTTGCACAGCCAAAGAAACTATCATTAGAGTGAATAGACAACCTACAGAATGGGAGAAAATATTTACATGCTACACATCTGATAGAGGACTGATAACAAGGTTCTGTATAGAAATTAAGGAAATTAACAAGAAAAAATCAAACAATCCCATGAAAATGTGGGCAAAGGACATGAACCAAAACTTTTCAAAAGAAGACAGAATAATTGCCAGCAAACATATAACAAAGTGCTCAACATCTCTAATCATTAGGGAAATGCAAATAAAAACCACAATGAGTTATCATCTAACTCAAGTGAGAATGGCCTTTATTAAAAAGTCCCAAAACAACAAATGCTGGCATGGATGGGGAGAGATAGGAACACTCTTACATTGCTGGTAGGACTGCAAATTAGTACAACCCCTGTGGAAAGTAATTTGGATACCTCAAAGAGCTAAAAATAGAAATACCATTTGATCCAGCAATCCCACTACTAGGCATCTACTCAAAGGAAAAAAACACATTCTGTAATAAAGACATCTGCACTCAAATGTTTATGGCAGCACAATTTACAATTGCAAAGATGAGGAAACAATGCAAGTGCCCATCAATCTATGAGTGGATTAATAAAATGTGGTATATGTATGCCATGGAATACTACTCAACTGCAAAAAACAATAGTGAACTCGCATCTCTTATATTATCCTGGATAGAGCTTGAACCCATCCTTCGAAGTGAAGTATCACAAGAATGGAAAAACAAGCACCACATATACTTGCCATCAAATTGGTACTGACTGAGCAATGCTAAGGTGCTCATCACATGGAGGTAATACTCACTGGGTGCCAGTAAGGTGGGAGGAGAGTGATGGGGATGGGTAAACTCACAACTGATGGATGCGTTGTGCAATGTATGGGAGAAGGGCAAGCTTGTAGCCCTGACTTGGGTGGGGCAAAGGCATTATATGTAACCAAAATGTTTGTACCCCAATAATATTCTGAAATAAATTTTAAAAAAGATCCAGTACCTAGGTTTAGTTCTTTCCACTGATGACTTGCAAATGTTGATTAGACAGTTAGCTGAGATGAACTTTCACTTTAGAAATGGCATTTTAAAAATTATTCTCTATGGAAGCTAAATAAAAAATAAAGTCACACTGTCCTAGCCCTGCAATATCTTCACAGAACTTAAAAATAATTGAACTATATGATGGATATGAAGAGAATAAGCAAGACAGAACAAGCGTATTGCAAATATCATAGTGTTTCAACAATAACTGTAAAGTGAGGATAGAGAAACATAAGAACATTTCTTAAACATTAGCAAATGTTTATTATGACAAAGTTATTATATTCCAGGTACTTGTTTAAATGCTTTATAAATATTTAATGCTTCAGCAAACCCTGAGAGAATTACTTTTGTATTTTTCACCCTCATTTTACAGATGAGGTAACTAAGATGTACAGAGCTGAGAAACGTGGCCAGGCTCAGATAGCTCCTAAGTTGTTCTGAGTAGAATAAGCTGGGTTTCGATCTCAGGCACTCGAGTTCAGAGCTGGCAATCCTTACCCATTGCGGTATATCGAACATCATTATCCTTTCTGCCTCCATGTAATCTACATCCATGCCCATCACAAAGTAAACTCTTCCATCACATGGAGAGTACTCCTCCAGACTAAGAAGGGGGCGATCATCAGAATTTCAAGGAATATGTCTATAATTTGAAAACTACTTCATCACCACCCCCCACATGCTAGTATATCCTACTATGAACACAGTAACACTGTTTTGGAATCACTTACCCAAACAAACCATGAGAGGAATCATCAAATTTAAATTTAAATTTACATCTATATTCCTTAAACATCTTTTCCTGTACTTTTTGTCCTTTATTGTCCTGAAATTACTAGATAATTGGTTCATAATTTATATAATAAAATTAGCCATTGTTTCTTTTAATAATAATGACATGACTTTAAAAAGGAGAAAGAGTGGAATTAAAATAAATGCCCAAATCAGGTATGACTATAATAATATTATGTGAAAATAAAATGTATATTAAATGAGTAAATGAACAAAGTTTAAAATAATGATTTACTTACCATCTACATGCAAAGCATTTTGATAATTGAAAAATTGTTTCATTGCAGAGCAGGGTGACTACAGTTAATAGTAATATAGTGTACATATGAGAGTAGCTGGAGGAGAGAAGTTTCTTCTCACCATGAGGAAATGATAAATGTTTGAGGTGCTAGATATGCTAATTACCCTAATTTGATTATTATACATTATATACATGTTGTCAAAACATCACACCATACCTCATAAACACGTACTATAATTTATCAATTAACAAATGTAAACAATTTAAAAGTGAATATTATTGCACAAAACAAATTAAAGGCTTCCCCCAAATAGTTAATTTTAGATTAAAAAATCATAATCCGCAATTGCTTATGATGTTTTCTAAAAATTGGTAATGATGACTTGACCTTCCAAATATTCTCTTAAGTATGACCAGTTTGTGATTTCAGTTATGAAGATGGAATGTGATATAAGATCCTAAAAGAAATACAGATAGCCCTGCATACGAATGAGATATATCCCCAAACACATTAATTTGTAAGTTAAATATTTAGAACACAGAATAATTTTGTGATTTAAAGAATATCATAAATGGTGATTACATTCCCAAACTAGTTTACCGAAGCCAGCTAAACCACAGTGTACTGCAATCAGCTATATTTCATGTGCTTATTTCCACCTATGAAGCTTCTTTAGTCTTTCTTTTTAAATCTTAAGCCCATTTTTTATTTTCTTGTTTGCTTCCTCAATATTGTTGAGCTTTTAAACATATTTTGGATTAAAGTTCTATGGCAGAAATGTGTTTCCCAAATACTTTCCCTCGGATTGTGACTTATCTCTTCATTTTCTTAACAGGTCTTTCAAAGAGCATAAGTTTTTAATTTTGATGGTCTATCAGTTTTTAAAAATGAGTTACACTTTTGATATTTTATCTAAGAAATCTTTGCTTAAACCAAGTTCATAAACATTTTCTCCTAGGTTTTCTTCCAGAAGTTTTATAGTTTGGTTTTATATTTAAATCTATGACCTATTTGAGTTAATTTTTGCAAATCATGTAAAAATATGATTATTATAAATCTACATATGCACATTTGAAAATAAGCCCATCTTATTTTATCATATTTTGTGTACTACCGCAGCACAGTGCCAAGTACTATACCACACTTTGTTTCCTTATTTAAATGATTATGGCAGCTATTCTTTGAGTTGATAATTATACTTATTTCAAAGGTTAAAAAATTAGGTACAAAGGGTTCCTAAAAGCTTTTAAAAAGTAGTAGGTGAAAACAGCAATGAAGCTATGTTATCTGACACTAAAAGTTATATGCTATCCAGTGCTGTAAAATTATTTTCAACAGTAGAGTTCTCATATTATGAATGACCTGTACAAATTACAAATAAACATACCTTTCAATCTCCATCTCCTGGGAGCCTGCTGCTCTGGACTCTTGATCCCCGCCTTCCTCAACTGCCAGCTGACCCTTGGCCCTCATTCCCTGGTGAATGGATAAACTGATGCTGTAGAAAGGATTCAACTGGTGAATGGATGAAGACATTGTGGCATATTAACAAAATGAAATACAACTCATCAATAAACAGGAATAAACCATGGAGGCACAAAATGTGGATGACTTTCAAATGCATTATACTGGAAGAAGCTAGACTCAAAAGGCTACGTTTATATAATATACTGGAAAAGGGGCAGAAAATAAATCAGTGGTTGCCAAGAAAAGGATGATACGGAAGGGATTGTCTACAAAGGGGAATAGGAAAATTTAGTGGGAGCTGGGGAGAGGATGGTGATAGCATTGTTCTGTATCTCGATTGTGATCTTGGTTACACAGTTGTGTGTGTTTGTCGACACTGTACACAAAAAGGAATGAATTTCACTTCTGTAAATTATATCTCAGTAAACTGACTAACGAGCATAAAATCAGATTTTCAGTTAATAAACCTCTTTTTTTCTAATGGACCAGAGTGAATCAACTGAATCAGCCAGCTTCATTTTTCACAGAGAATATGGGGAGTCTCTCAGTACCAAGTTTCTTTCTCTCATCACCTCTGAGCCACAGCCAGAACAATTCCTGCACACAGCAGGTACCTGGTCAGCAAGCACTGAATTGGGTTCAGCAGTTGTTGAACTGTTGCTTCTGCTAAAGTGGGAATACCCAGCAAATTTCACAGCTCTTATGGGTTTTGTTGTTTATGAATCAAAAATAACTGTTCTCATGAAAAGTACAGTGAGACTTAAAGAAACTTGAAGCAAAGCATATAGGACCTCAGCCTGGTGTCTCTAAGTGCAAATGTATTTGACAACAGTGATGCTATTTGTCCCAAGAAACCCTGCTGCCTATCCGAACATTTCTTTATAATACTGTACCTAGCCTTTGTCTACCATCCCTTTATAAGAAATCTAAAGGGTAATTTGTATGCTGGTGTTCTTCATGTAAATTAGGTCATTATCCTTTTAAGGGTATAAAGTCTCTCATATGTGATGGAGCTTTCTAAAAAACAGACTTGACCTTTCTTTGCCTCTATTCAGGGTGCCTGCAGAGCTTGCACTCATTAGCTAGAATTTGACTCCATGACATTTTTACTTAATTTTCTTTTTCCTCTATGTTGGACACATGGGGCAACCATTTATATTCTTTCTTGACCCGAGATGCTCTCTAATCTCTTTCCAGCTGTGGCATTTGTCATTCAGTCACATCAGGATATGGTGACCCTTCTTTCCCCACTGCAATTCCCAACTGTTAATTGATTCATTTTAGGGAAGGAACTAGACACAGCCCTATGCACTTAGCTCCATTTAATTAGTGTTAACCAGAACAGTGGATAGAAAAGCAATTTCCTCTGGAGTGGAAACATATTCTTTATGAAATGGTAGAGGGAACAAATAATAATAGTTTTTGTAGCCCTTAGTTTTTTTTTTTCTTCCGAAAATTTTATTGGGGGAAAACTACAAAGCATTTACAGTACAATGTTTACAGTCACAATTTGTAGTGAGCTGATTTCCCAAAATATATTACCACTCAAGTTGACTTACCTTGTTACATTCAAAAACC
>CAUYRT010088832.1:0-17499 GCA_963574885.1 Lepilemur ruficaudatus | reverse complement strand
ACTACATGAGACATTCAACACTTTATTATAAAATAGGATTTATGTTTGGTGCTTTTGCTCAACTGTAGGCCAATGTAAGTGTCCTGAGCATGTTTAAGGTAGGCTAGGCTGGCTGGGCCTGGTGGCTCATGCCTGTAATCCTAGCACTCTGGGAGGCTGACGCGGGAGAATTGCTCAAGGTCAGGAGTTCGAAACCAGCCTGAGCAAGAGTGAGACCTCCGTCTCTACTATAAATAGAAAGAAATTAATTGGCCAACTAAGAATATACAGAAAAAATGAGCCGGGCATGGTGGCACATGCCTGTAGTCCCAGCTACTTGGGAGGCTGAGGCAGGAGGATCACTTGAGCCCAGGAGTTTGAGGTTGCTGTGAGCTAGGCTGACGCCACAACACTCTAGCCTGGGCAACAGAGTGAGACTCTGTCTCAAAAAAAAAACAAGACAAAACAAAAAAACCACCGTAGGCTAGTGTGGACGAAAAAATCCAAACTCTGAAATATTTAAAGGAAGTTTATTCTGAGCCAAATTTGAGGACCATGACCCCGGAGCCACTCCCAAGAAACCTTGAGCAAGTGGACTCGCTGTGGCTGGGTTACGGTTTGGTTTTATACATTTCAGGGAGACGGGTTACAGGTAAAGTCATCAATCAATACGTGAGAGGCATACATGGGTTTGGCCCAAAAAGGCGGGACATCTTGAAGGGGCGGGGTGTTACAAGTTATAGGTGGGTTTAAAGATTCTTTGGCTGATGATTGGCTGAGAGAGTTAGGCTTTATCTAAAAGACCAGAAAGGAAATGCTCAATTTAAGATAAAGGTGTGAGCACTCTGGGAGGTCTGGACAGGAGAATGTTTCAAGTTAAGATATACATATGCTAGGATGCTTGGGTTAAGATGGGTGCTTTCTATCTTTTAGGTGATGTTAATGCTATACCGGAATCAGGTTTGGGAAGTAAACCGCAATTTATTTGGTTAGCAAAACCTGCTTAATGGGAATTTACCATTTGTGAGCATGACTCATCTGGCCTCCTTAGGAAGGAATTTTGAGCAAAAGAAAAAGATCAGAGTTCAGTCCTCACTAGGCTAAGCTATGGTGTTTGTAAATGTATTCCTGAGGCCAGGCACAGTGGCTCACGACTGTGATCCAGCATTTTGGGAGGCCAAGGCAGAAGGATTTCTTGAGCCCAGGAGTTTGAGGCTGCAGTGAGCTATAATCTTGCCACTGCACTCCAGCCTGGGTGACAGAGCAAGGCCCTGTCTCTTAAAAAAAATGCAGTTTGACTTAGAAATTTTCAATTTACAAAGGGTTTGTTGCGGGGTAACCCGTCTGGGATGCCACACGCGATATCACATTTGACCAGTAGGTGGCACAAAAGTCCACAATATAAAAATTGTCCTGCCAGCCTAAATGTTAAGACCTTTCCTCTTTTTCTGAGCTGCAATTTGTGGGCATTGTAAGAGAAGAAATAGTAGGCCTGAAGAAGTTAAGCTTTCTCCCTAAGGCTCTGTTTTGACTTCAAGCCTAAGGATACTGGGGTATTTGATTACAGTGGGAAAGCAACAGCGTGCATTTGAGTTTGACTGGAAGTCACTGGGTCTGGATTTTAGTTGTAGCACTGTGTGTTCTTAGGTGAGTTTCTGAACTTACCTGGGCTTCAGCTTCCACTCTCCCTTGCTGATATTTGGGAAATGAAATAGAGTCAGAATGCAGAACAGACATATAAGGAAGTGGAAAAACTTGAGGGAGAACCAACGAACATATTGTAGAAATTAGAATTGGAGGTGCAGAAATAGTGACAGAGTGACAAGGGAGGGGAGTTAGACATGATAAAATTAGGGACATGATTATGGAGGAGAAGGCTGTTAAAAACTAGAGAAAAGAGGAGATAGTGAGATTGATTCATACAATGACGTTTCACACACGGACCCTCCCGGCCGCGCCTCTTCGGTGCACAGCGCGGCCGCCCCCTGCTGCGGGCGACGATGTGAGGAGCGCAGGGGGCGGGGACCAGAAGCTTCCTGATGAAAGCATGTAGAATATCTCTGAATTTTAAAGCACATTAAGCATCTCTCCCTCAGTTCTCTCTGGAGTCCCGGTCTTTCCCCAGCAACCTCCTGAATGCCCTGTTCACCTTGTTCCTCAGGGCGTATAGGAGGGGGTTCAGCGAAGGAGTGCCCGCTGTGTAGAAGAGACCAAAGAACTTGCCCCTCTGTTGGGCGTAGGGAGTTTTGGGCTGGAGGCAGACAGCCATGACGGAGCTGTAGAAGAGGGTGACAACCGTGAGATGGGAGGAGCAGGTTCCAGAAGCTTTCCTCCTCCCTTTCGCAGAGTTAACCCTTAGCACTGCCCGGGCAATGGCGCCATACGAGACAAGGATGAGGCTGAGGGGCACAACCAAGATCAGGACACTGGCAACACCATCTGGATCTCATTGTAGGAGGTGTCTCCACAGGAGAGTCGAATTAGAGAAGGGACCTCGCAGACAAAATCATCCACTTGCCGGTGGGGCACAAGGGCAGGCGCAGGGTGGGTGGTGTCAGAACCACTGACTCCACCAGCCCAATGACCCAGGCCACAGATGCCAGCTGTCAGCACAGGCGGGGGTGCATGATGGTGGCATAGTGGAGGGGCTGGCAGACAGCCAGGTAGCGGTCAAAGGCCTTCGCTGACAGGAGGATGCACTCAGTGGTCCCCAGGGACAGGAAGATGAAGAGCAGAACAGAGCAGCCCGGGAAGCTGATGGTCTTCTTTGGGCCCCAGAGGTTGACCAGCATCTGGGGGACACAGCTGGTGGTGAAGCAGAGGTCCAAGAAGGAGAGGTTGGAGAGGAAAAAGTACACTGGAGAGTGGAGCCTGGGGTCCAGCACAGACAGCACGATGACGAGTGTGTTGCCCGCGAGGGTCAGGAGGTAGGAAGTTGAGACGACCAGGAAGAGAATCTTTTCCAGCCCTGGTGTTCAGAGAAGCCCAGAAGGAGGAAGCGCTCTGGGGAGCTTTGGTTGCCCATGGCCTGCTCTTGTCCAGACCTGGAGGGGTGAGGTTGTCAGACTAGTGTGACTCAACGTGTTTTATCACAACTCAGCCCGGGTGCTTGTGAGGTCTCACTAAGTAGATGTTTCTCCTCTGTCTCCGGTCACCCAGCCTCCCTCCCCAGGCACATCAGCAGCCGCAGCTCCTCTTCTGTTCCCCATGGTCAAACCTTGGCGAGTGGGAGTGAGGACACTGCAGAAGTGCTGGGCAGTCGTTGGAGCTTCACACGGGGGCTCTGACTTTCTGGTTGAGGGCAAACAAAGCTGATATAAAATATGGATCCATTAATTACTCTTTATTAACTCAACAATAAATTATTGAGTTCTACTGTTGTGAATACTGCAGCAGTTCTGAATATTCTATTAAGTATATCCAGAAAGAACTAGCAAAAAAGTTCTTTTGTTAGAATTTCTCTATCATACCTATCTATGGAAGGTTGTTTTCTACTCCAGGGCATGAATTTCCTAGAATTATTCATGTTTTATGTATGTTACTCTTGTTTGTAGGGGAGCCAACCAGAGGCAAATGCATAAATTAAGGAGGGAATATTTCCTCTGTGTGAAATGACTCCACCCACAGAAAGATCAATTAGGTGATTTTCTGCCTTCTCCCTTTTAAAAAATAATTATGATTTATTGAACTAAATACATGAGCTTTCTCTACAAATGGAAAGCCCTAACCTCAACTAAACATTTGCAATCTAGCAAAATAAGATGAACATGCTACCCATTGTCTAATTCTGGGGCTTAGAAATAAAAAAGATGATACAATTTAAAAAAGTCTTTTTCCTTTCAAATAAAATTACACCAATAGCAAAATATAATGAGTTGAGACTGAGGAATTTAAGTAGAAATTAAAATTTGTTTAATATTTCCTTAATTCTATTCACAATTTGAGACTTGAAACGTGTTTTAAATAAAAATTCAAACCTACAGGAACTTTCCAAGAATAGTCTAAAAATTCTTGTACGTTCTTCATCTGGATTAACAGATTGTTGACATTTGCCACTTTTTATCGTTCCATCTTTCTCCTTATATATGCAATTAGATCTATTATGAGCTGCTGGAGAGGGAGTTGCGTGTATAATACCTCTTCACTCCTTTATGTTTCTAAGAAAAAGGAAATTCTTTTATGCAAAAACAGCATAGTTACTAAATACAAAAAAGCCAAAACTGATAAAGCGTTATTAATTACCCTGTAGGCCATACTAATAATTTTGCCAATAATGTCCTTTATAGAAACTTTTTCCCATGGAAGATCCAGTCCAGGTCATGCAGGTCTGACCTGGGCCCTTTTAGTAGCCTTTCCTTAGTCACTGAAACAGTCCTTCAAGCACAGGCTTACGTGCTCGGGCCCCATTGTGAGAAGCAGAGTGGCTGGGAGAGTGTGGCATAATAAACACTGGGGAATACACGGAAAATTGAGACCCCCAGAGTTGAAAGCAAATCAGTTAAAGGTAATGCGTGGGTGAGAGATGGGAGTCTTCACAGTAAAAAGGAAATTTGGGCGTGTGAGTCAAGGAAAGCCTCCTGGAGGAGGAAGCCTGCGTTTCTGCTGTGAGACTGTGCTGGGACCAGCTCAAAGACGTGGGGGGAGGTGGAGCTGAAGGTCTTCTGAGCACACAATGGCGGAAAGGCCAGCAGGGGACCAGGTAGCAAGCATGGTGGTGGTCTCCTGGGCAGAAAGCGGCCTGGGAGTTCGTAGAATGCCACGATCCCCTCCCCGTTGCAGGCCCCCGTCTGGTATTAAAAGCTGCTCTCGCCTCCCTTTCATCAAGACCCCCCGTTTTTGTCTTCTTGTCTGTTCCTTCCTCCATCACTACTTTTCCCTTGAGGATAACAAGATTTGTTCCTTTTAAAAAATTGTTAATTATTCAAGCAAGAGAGTCTATAAAACATATCTATGGATCTTACAGAATAATAAAATAAACATATAGTGTATCTGCCTCCCCAATTTAAGAACAGACAAATGTCACCAGTATCTTTGAAGCCTTTTGTGTGCCCTCCCAAAGCACATCTCCTTTCCTTCTGGAGACGTGAACACTATCCTGATTTTTTTTTTTTTGCACGTTATAAGTAACTTTTTTTTCTTTATTGAAGTATACTTTACATCCCATGCCTTTACTCCACTTTAAGTGTACAATTAAATGCTTTTTAGTGAATTTACCGAGATGTACAGTTAACCACATAAATCAGTTTCTGAGGAATTCCTTTCCCCTATTGAGACCCCTAATTCCACTCCCCAACTACTTTTCAAGCATGTCCCACCCCTCCACAGTGTTTTGGGACTTTTTGATAAAGGCCATTCTCACTGGAAATAAGTGATACCTCATGGTGGTTTTGATTTGCATTTCCCTGATGATTAGAGATGTTGAGTATTTTTTCATATGTTTAGTGGCCATTAGTCTATCTTCTTTTGAAAAATTTCTGTTCATGTTGTTTAGTTTTAGATTACTAGAATTCTGATTTATGGCCTGTAGGGGAATATGTTTTTCCTTTTTCTAACATTTTATAATTTGTGAACACAAGAGAAATCTCACTAACCACAAGGACATGTTATTTTTCTCATATGTTCATTTTTTGAGGACAAAGACTTACTCCTCTGCCCAGGATTTTCTGAAGGCATAGCAGAGTGTGCATTCATCAGCATATTTATACCAAAGGAGGGTTCCTCACCATTAAGTGGTTATGGACTCAGTGGCTCAGAAGCAGAAATTTTGGTGAATGTGAAGTTATGAGATCCATTGCTAATGTAGAAAACAGGAATGATTTCCAATGTCCATATCCTGGAAATGCCCCACTAAGTGCAGTTTGGGTCCACGCAGAGGACAGGTCCAGTTGTAGCCCAGAATACAAGTTCTGAAAATAGCTTGACCTTTCCTCGTCGGTAAACTTATTTGCAGACTTCACGATCTGACTCTCTGCTGGCTCCCAAGCCCGCGTCTCAGCAGTGGTGTCCGGAGGAGGACTAAGGGGGCCCAGGACACAGACATCAAAGCCGGATTTCTCAGCGCTTTCTCTGCACCTGCTTGCTGTGCCCACACAGAACACTGCACTGCCCAAATCAACCAGTCAGCCACCACGTATAACTGACTATCTCCCCCAACCAGTCTAAGGAAAATGGCAAGATCATGTCAGGTATCTTGTGAGGAAATGGGCAACAGACAAGGAGACTCCTTTCTCTGTCTAAAAAGATGTCCTTCAGGCTTAGGCATGGGAAGGAGAACATCGGGCCATGGTAGCAATTTAGAGCCCAGCAGAGGTGAGGAAGGTTGGAGAGAGACACTGGTAAGAATGGCAACCCCTCCAAATAACAGTGCTTGATGGAGACCACAACAGACGACCAGCTCTGCGAGGTGGCCCATTTAGGCCCAGAGAAGGACACAGGCATGGGTCTTTTTCTTCTATCATCAGTCATCATGATCTGATATTAATATAGCTACACCAGATGTCTTACGCTTGACTTTTCTCTTTTTCGTTATAAAATATTTGATTGACAAATAAAAAATTGTATAGAATACAATGTACAACATGATTATTTGATGTATGTATACATTGCGTAATGATTGTCACAAATTAATCCACACATCCATCACCACTTATAGTTACCTGTGTGTGTGTGTGTGTGTGTGTGTGTGTGTGTGTTTTGTTATCCACTCACCTATTCATGGAAACTTAGGTTGATTCCATAACGTGGCTACGGTGAATACTGCTGCAATAGACATCAGCGTACAGATATCTCTTTAAGATAATGATTTTATTTCCTTTGGATTTATACCTAGAAGTGAGATTGCTGGGTCTTATGATGGCTGTATTTTTAATATTTTTGAGGACCCTCCATACTGCTTTCCATAATGACTGTACCAGTTTGCATTCCCAGCAATAGTGTACAAGGGTTCTCTTCTCTCCACGTCCTTGACAACCCTACCTGTTATCTCTTGTCTTTTTGATCATAGTCACCCTAACAGGTGTGAGGTGAAATCTCATTGTGGTTTTGATTTACCTTTTCTGGATGATCAGTGATTTTAAGCATTTTTATATACCCATTGGTCATTTGTATATCTTCTTTGGGAAAGTGTCTCTTCAAGTTCTCTGCCCATTTTAAATCAGGTTATTTGGTTTTGTTTGGGTTCCTTACATGTTATGGATACTAATCCCTCATCAGATATATGATTGCAAACATTTTCTCTCATTCTGTAGGTGGCCTTTTGATTTTGTTGTTTGCTTACTTTGCTGTGCAGAAGTGCTTCAGTTTGATGTAATCCCATTTGTTTATATTTGCTATTGCTGCCTGTGCTTTTGGTGTCATATCCAAAACACATTTCTAAGACAAATATCGAGGAATATTTTCCGTGTTTTCTTTAAACAGTTTTATGGTTTCAGATCTTACATTTAAGTATTAAATCCACTTGAGGTTAATTTTTTATACGGTGCTGGACAGAGGTCCGATTTCATTCTTCACAGGTGCATACCCAACTTTCCTGAAACCACGTGTTGAAGAGATTTGTATTCCTGATGCCCTTTTCAAAGATAAGTTGACCACATAAGCATGGGTTTATTTCTGGGCTCTTTATTCTGTTCCATTGGTCTATGTGCCTGTCTGTCTGCCAGACTGTTTTGATTACTGCATCTCTATAATATAGTCTGATGTTATGTATTGTGATGCCTCCAGATTTGTTCTTCTTTCTCAAGATTGCTTTGGTTATTTGGGGTCTTCTGTGGTTTCACAGGAGTTTTATGATTGTTTTACTATTTCTGTGAAAAAATGTTATTGGAATCTTGATAGAGATTGCATCAAATCTACAGATCACTTTGGGTAGTGTAACATTTTAACAAACATACAAAATCGTCTGAGCAACGTGGGGGGGGCACTATGGAGGGGTGGGATATGTTTGAAAAGTAGTTGGGGAGTGGAATTAGGGGTCTCAATGGGGGAAAGGAATTCCTCAAAAACTGATTCATGTGATTAACTGTACACTTCGGTAAATCCACTGAAAATCATTTAATTGTACACTTAAAATGGAGTGTTGGTTGTCTGTAGATACAGTTGGAGCACTATGTATGTACTCTCTGGACTACTTTGACAGAGTAGGTTTTTGAATGTAACACGATAAGTCAACTTGAGTGGTAATATATTTCGGGAAATCAGCTCACTACAAATTGTGACTGTAAACATTGTACTGTAAATGTTTTGTAGTTTTCCCCCAATAAAATTAAAAAAAAAAGGAAAAAATAATTTGCATTTCTATACACTAACAAAGTTTCTGAAAAAGAAATGAAGGAAACATCCCCACTTATAATAAAAAAGAATGAAAATATTCTAGGAAAGAATATTGTAAAATACACTCAGAGGAAGGTGATATGGAAGATAAAACTTAAAATTTTGTCTAAAAAAAGAGAATAAAATTCTTAGGAATAGATTTCACCAGTGAGGTGAAAGATCTCTATACTCAAAACTATAAGACAATGATGAAAGAAATTGAAGAAGACACAAATAAATGAAAACATATCCTGTGTTCATGGATTGGAAGAATTAATATTGTAAAAAGGTTTATACACATAGCTTTTCAAGAAATAATTTTTATCATTCTTTTGTTTATTTCAAGAATGGCTTGGGAGTGGGATCTATTTTACACAGCTGGGAAAGTATCCATTCCTGTTACAACTCATGTATATAATAATGCTGTTCTGTGGGACAGATCAAACAGTGTTTTGTGGACAGGTCAAAAAAGTACTTTTTTTTTTTTCTTAGGAGAAGGGGTCCTCACTCTGTTGCCCAGCATAGAGTGCGGTGGCATCATCATAGCTCACTGCAACCTCAAACTCCTGGGCTCAAGTGATCCTCCTACTTCAGCCTCTGGAGTAGCTGGGACTACAGGCGTGACACAACACCTGACTCATTTTTCTGATTTTTCATAAAGATGGAGTCTCGCTCTTGCTCAGGCTGATCTGGAATTCATGAGCTCAGGTGATCCTCCCACCTCAGCCTCCCAAAGTGATAGGATTACAGGTGTGAACCACTGTGCCAGATGCCAAAAAAGACTTGATCATTGTTTTCCAACATCAGCTTTATGAGTCATCATGGTGATAATTTGATTGTCATATTTCTAAGTGCTCTTTCTAACTTGGTATATTTCAAGCTTGGGTGGGCACAAGGCTCTCTTGTATTGATTGCCTTAAATCCTAATAGATTATATTATTATTGTTCTAGTTGCTTGAAAGAAACAGGAAATCCAAATAACATTTTCATTTATTGATCAGATATACATTGCTTGCCATTTAGTTTCAGTGAATAGGTATAGACAGGGCTATCTTGGACTCTACATTAGGTGAGATGCGACCTCTGAAAGCAAGTGACATTTTGCTCTGTGTTTTCTGATGTGAACCATCAGGCAGACGTGCAGAGAGAAAAAATGACAGACATAGATAACACTTAGAAACCACCAGATGTTTTAGTCTCAGGACCAGGGGAAGAGTGCTGCATCCAAGCTTGACATCTTCTCCTGAAATAACTTGTCAAAGGCTTCACTCTGGGCCACAGCGAAGTGGTTTTTCCAGTCCCCAGAAACTCCTGTCAGGCAGAGATCAAAGGAAAAGCATCAGAACATTGAGGAAAAGCCCCAGACATGCAACCAAGACTGTCACGCCGTGTCTCTCAGTGGCCGCATCAATTTAGTCAATCTTTTCTGGGAAGAGTAAAACAGGGAGTTCTACAGTTTTTGTGCTTTCTGTGCTCTACCAAAGCCCACTGAGCACAAATGGCAAAGCGGATGTATCTCATAAAAAAATTACCTGGATATAAAATCAAGACTAGGAGGTTGAATATATAGTAAGACCAAGAGATTTTCCATAAACAAAAGGAATTTTTTTTTATAACAAAACCTATCCAGTTTCAGAGTGGGCCTCCTCCCTTGGTGGATGGTGAACTCTACTGCAGTGGATATATTAAAGCAGAAATAGTTTGTCCTGGATATTGAAGGTGGTGTCTACTGGGCTTGTGCCTTAAAGACCCTGTCCTTTCCTATGGCCTTGCACAAGTCCCTGTGTTGTGGAGAAGCCACAGCGAATAGTAGTTAAACTCAGCAGAGAAGGAATCAGGGACGTCTGTGTTCTCACTTTGGCTCTGCCTTTTCCTGTCTGTGTCACCTTGTACAAGTTCATAAGAAACTGTGGGTAAAATGGTCACAGTAATAAGAGTTCCCACCTCAGAAGTTTTTGTGGGATTAATGAAAAGAGATAACTCATGGAAATCATGATAGCTAATATCCACTGTGATCCCCATGTGGCAGAACTTATGGCCATATGGATGACTCAGTAATAAAAAGGGTACTCAGGGAACAACTTGGATGGAGCTCAAGGGTATTGTGTTGTGAAAAAACTCAATGCCAAGAGATCACATACTACATAATTTCACTTATGTAACATTCTTGTAGTGACAATGTATAGAGCCAGAGAACAAATCAGTGATTGCCAGGGATTGTGGATGGTGTGATGGACCAGATTTGCATTTTTATGGTGGTGATCATATATGACTCTATGCATGTGATGAAATTTCGTAGAAATACACAAACACACACAAATGAGTGCATGTAAAACTAGTTAAATCTTAATAGGGTTGTGGATTTCTGTGATGTCCATATCCTGGGTTTGATATTGTACTATGCTTGTGAGGATGCAGAGGTGGGGAAAGGCACAGAGGAACTCTTGGCACTACTTTTGTAGCTTCCTGGGAATCTATGATTACTTCTAAGTGAAAAGTTAAACCAGTAAAGGCCACCTGGAGGATCTGACAAGCACATATCTGCTGAGGGTCCTGGTACTCTGGGCTTTCTCATATCTCGACAGAAGCAGGAAGAGAAGATGAGTGATGTATCTTCTGAGCCTTTCTTACTACAGTTCTTCCAGGCCCATTTTACTCTTTACTCTGAATATCAGCGGTCTCCTCAAAAAGGGAATATGGGGCAGTCAGGATTCAAACACATCTGTTTCCATGTCTTGTACTTCACGTGACTGTTGAGAAACAACCCATCTGTAGGACACACCTTTGCCACCCCCAAAACACTTGCTCTCACCCTTTCTCAACATTGGTGCATTGAAGACACCAGCTATAGGACTGTCTGGCGTGGAATAGTTGGACATCTTGTTCTCTTTCGTGGCTGAGAAGGAACTGTTTTGCAAGACTGAATCAATTTCATGTGGCTTCAATTTTTTACCAAGAAATTGACAAATCTTCTTCACACTGCCCCTGAAGTCCTATAGAAAGAAAAGATTGTCAGCAGATAGCGTTGATAAGCGCAGGCTATGGAACAGGTGCTTGAATTCTAATCAAAGCCAAACTCTTAGGATCTGTGGGCTCCTCTGAAATTTCTGATGTGCTTTATGCCTCAGTTTTCAGATCTATAAATTGGAGATTGTAAAGGTACCTACCACATGAGTTGGTTAAGCTTACATAATAAATTTCCTTGAAATTCTAACATTTAGCACTCAGTTTGTTCCTTGCTCATAAAAAGTCTAGGTGGATTCTGCTAGTCACACGAATTTTAATACGACTCTTCATGGTCCTAACCTCCAGCTGTTTTGTGGCTCTATCCTTCCTCATGTTTTCACACACTTCTTTCTTCCATTGGCAGATGAAGAAAAATATCATAGAAAAGAAGCACCCCTTCTTAACTGACTGACACTTAAGTGCACATATAGTAGCAACATTCATTGGGTGTCGGGCAGATGGGAAAGGGGAAGAGGGCATGGGTATATTCACATCTGATGGGCGCAGTGTGCACCATCTGGGGAGTGGACACACTTGAAACTCTGACTCTGGTGGGGAAAAGGCAATATATGTAACCTAAACATTTGTACCCCCATAATATGCTGAAATAAGATAAATAAATAAATAAGAATTAGAGTAAAATCAATAAAATATCTTGAATCAGAAAAAAGAAAGAAAGAAAAAGAAAGAAAGAAACCAAAAAAAGAAAGACAGAAAGAGAAAGAAAGAAACGCAAGAAAGAAAGAAAGAGAAAAGAAGCACCCTTTCCTGTATCAATTCTGCCCTGAAGCAACACCGGCTTTTCATTGGCAAAACGAAGCCAAGTTCCCCACCTAGAAGCAAAGGGGCTTGAAAAACGGGGTTCCCACATGGGCAGCCACTTTCCAGAAGCAGCTCCCCATTATAAAAGGGAACTTGAAATTTCAGTGGTCCCTGGATTAAATGAGTTAACAGGAGTACATTTGGACTAGAAAAAGGATTTGATGAAAATTGGCTATTGTTATTAGCATCAGAATGGTTGCCTATAACACAAAGTCTACAGTGGTTAGATTCCTGTTCGCCATGTCCCCCTTCAAGGCCTCCTCTCATGGGAATTTTGACTTGAGGACTTTAACATGGACCCACGTCTGAGAGTTGAAGTGAAATGACTTGTGCCTAGCTGGTAGTCCCATAGCCCATCCAATTGCCATATGGCTCCCAAGTTGGAGACAAACATAGGTGCTTTCATGGAGCATGTTGATGAGATGTAGGAGTTAACAGGTGGGAACATCTTTGTATGTAAATCATAATTTCCATGTAATAGCATATACATGCTTCTTGGAGAATGTGCATAAACCAAAGAGATGAGGATAAGATGTGCCAGGCTGCCATTCTGACCAAACTCCTTAAGAGTGTCTTATCCTGAAACCGGAGACATATTTGGAAGGAACACAGATCTGTAATAATGACATAGCTAACACACACACCGTGCCAGACACTCTTCTAGATACTGTTCATTGTATTCTCATGGTTCAGAAAGGTATAATTATTATCCAGGTTTAGGGATGGGGACGCTGAGGCACAGAGTGGGTAAGAACTTGCCGAGGTTGCCCAGTCAATGGCAGGAAGCCTGGCTCAGAGGGTCAAGGTCTTCACCCCCACACTGCACTGCCCCCCAAGAATATCTCTACCTAGAGGAATAGAAAAGGGATCTAGGAAAGGAGAGGACAGTATGGCTACCTCTAGGAGGGAAAGGAAAAAAGAATTACCTTCTGCAGCTCCTCATAGAAAATTAGTAGGAAGGACCCCATTTCTCTTCTCTTTATCCATCCAAGAACATGATCAAACCAAGATCTGTAAATATCTACAGCAATAGGCAAAAAAGACAAAAGCTAATTATTCTTCTCAAACACATATTCCATGAATATTTATTGCCATTCCTAACTGAAAGTTCATGTTTATTTTGTAGAATATGTGAGAGGAATAATGCCAGACCTCCCCTTCTAGAAGCTTACAGTAAAATGATTAACTAAATCACGAAATCTAAGATGCATTTTTTATGTACAGAGAAACAACTAATTTTTATGTACTGAGAAACAACTAACAACTAACAGCTCATTCTTACCACTTGGATTTTTTTTTTTAAGAGACAGGGTCTCACTCTGTCATCCAGGCTGGAGTGCAATGGTGTGATCATAGCTAACTGCAGCTTTGCATTCCTGGACTCAAGCTAACCTCTCACCTCAGCCTCCCAAGTAGCTGGGACTACAGGCATGTGCCACTACTCGCAGCTAATTTATAATTTTTTTTGTAGAGACAGGGCCTTGCTATGTCACCCAGGCTTGTCTTGAACTCCTAGCCTCAAGAGATCCTTTTGCCTTGGCCTCCCAAAGTGCTGGGATTATGGCATGATCCACTGTACCCAGCCCAGATTTTTTAAGTGTAATAGAAGTAAAATATATGTGTTTAGGTGTTCTTAAACTCTACACATTCAATCAGTTTTGTAGTAATTTCTAAATAGGGACTTTGACATCCATCTTTTCAGATGATATTGGTTTCTGTGCCAGCAACTGGTGCATCATGGAGCTTTTTAAAAAATAATGATAGATTTATTAATAAATGGTAATAGGACATCTCAGTAACACTTTGGGAAAAAAGATTAAATTAGATCTATTCCTCACAGCATACACAAGAATAATGAATCAGCAATTTAAATGTAAAAAATGTAACATGTATGAAAAGATAATATTAATCAATTCATATTTAGTTTCCCTGTAGTAAAAAACGTTCCTAACTATGATTCAAAATCCTGATGTGGCTAGTCACAGTGGCTTATGCCTGTAATCCCAGCACTTTGGGAGGCCAATGAGGGAGGATTGCTTGAGGCCAGGAGTTTGAGACCATCATGAGCAACATAGAAAGGTTCTGTCTCTACAAAATTTTTTTAAAAATTAACTGAGTATGGTGGTTAATACCTCGAGTCCTAGATACTTGAGAGGCTGAGGTGAGAGGATCTCTTAAGCCCAGGAGTTTCAGGCTGCAGTGAGCTAGGATTGCACAACTGCCCTCCAGCCTGGTCATGGTAAGACCCTGTCTCTTTAAAAACATTCCTGATGTGATAAGAGATTAAAACACTAACATACATTTTAAAACATTGCATGACCGAAAAAAAAAAGAGTTAAAAAGACAACTGACAATTTGTAGTGAGCTGATTTCCCAAAATATATTACTACTCAAGTTGACTTATCTTGTTACATTCAAAAACCTACTCTGTTAAGGTAGTCCATAGAGTACATACATAGTGCTCCAACTGTCAGCTCACTACAAATTGTGACTGTAAACATTGTACTGTAAATGCTTTGTAGTTTTCCCCCAATAATAAAAAAAAAGCTAAAACCATAAAGATATTAGACGAAAACATAGGGTAATTCTTCATGACCTTGGATCTGGCATTGGATTCTTAGGTATGACACTGAAAACACAGGCAGCAAAAGAAAAAAATAGATAAATTGGACTTAATAAAGATTAAAAATTTTTAAAAAAAAGACAACTGACAAGCTGGAAGAAATATTTGGAATAGATATCACAGATAACGGACTGATAGTGGTAATATTTTAAGCTCTTAAAGGTTAATGGAAAAAAGATTAAGTCTAAATAGAAAAATGGGGAAATGACAAAAACAGACATCACAAAAGAAATATATAAATGTCTCTTAAAGATATGAAAAGATGTTTAGCCTTACTCATAATTAAAGAAATGCAAATAAAAACTAACCTGAGATATCATTATTGACCTATTTGATTGACAAAAATTAATAACTAAAACAACACATTCTGTTATCAGTATGGTAGACAAGATGGTAGCTCTCATACACTGTTGGTGGAAACAACAAATCTGAGACTAATTTATAAACAAAATAAACGGTAATGATAGACTATAAACCAATAACATAAAATAGGAATCCATGAATACATGCTGATATGAATAGATAAGTAAGAAAAAAATGCAAAATCTTACAATAGAATTATAAGTATTCTTACAGTAGAATTCCAATTAAGAAATGTGGTAGAGATGATGTAACTAGAAGCATTAGGCAAACACTGTGGTCATAACTGGCAGAGAACAGAGTCATCAATGAATTCTAAAAATGGCATATTCTGAAAATACTGCCCCGCAAGACATATATTAATTATAAAAGGAAAATATCAATATTAGCAAGGGGGAAACTTCATAGATACCACATGAACCAAATGAACAGAGTTAAGGTGACTTATAATGAGTAAAGTAGATACCTGTGCCTCCTGAATTGATTCTCCAAAAACACAACATCATATCTGAAGTACACCTGCCAAAGGAATATATCTTGCATTTCATTATGAGGTGAAATGAAGTATCAGAGAAAGTCAAATTGCAGAACATTTTACAAAATTACTAGACAGTCTTCAAAAGTGTCAAGGTGATTTAAAAAAAAAGTGCTTCATATTAGAGAAGACTAGATAACTAAATGCAATGTCTGAAATCTAATAGGTTTTTTAATGAAGTCTTTAGGGTTTTCTAATTATAACATCATATCATCAGACAAAGAGATTCCTCTATTTCAATGTGGATGCCTTTTATTTCTTTCTCTTGTCTGATTTCCCTGGTTAGGACTTCCACTATTGTGTTGAACAGGAGTGGTGACAGTGGGCATCCTTGTTTTGTTTCACTTCTTAGAAGGAATACTTTCAACTTTTCCCTTTCAGTACGATGTTTGCTGTGGGTTTGTCATATATGGCTTTTATTATTTTGAGGTGTATTCCTTCTATGCCTGGTTTGTTGAGGGCTTTTATCATGAAGGGATGTGGATTTATCAAATGCTATTTCTTCATCTCTTGAGATGATCATATGGCTTTGGTCCTTAGTTCTGCTTATGTGATGTATCACATTTATTGATTTGTGTGTGTTGAACCCTCCTTGCATCCCTGGTGAATAAATTTAGTAAAGTTTCAAAATACAAAATTAATGTACAAAAATTAGTAGCATTTCTATACACCAGAAACCAATCAAGCTGAGAACAAAATCAAGAAGACAATCACATTTACAATAGCTACGAAAAATACCTAGGAATATATTTAACCACGAAGCTGAAGGATCTCTATAAGAAAAACTACAAAACACTGTTGAAAGAGATTGTAGATGGCACAAACAAATGGAAAAACATTCCATACTTGTGGATCAGAAGAATTAATATTGTTAAAATGACCATACTGCCCAAAGCAATGAATCTACACATTCAATGCGATCCCTGTCAAAATACCAATATCATTCTTCACAGAATTAGAGAAGGCAATCCTAAAATTCATAGGGAATCAAAAAAGAGACCAAATACCCAAAGCAATCCTAAGCAAAAAGAAAATAGTGGAGGCATCATATTACCTGAATTCAAATTACACTAATTATACTACAGGCTACAGTAACCACAAAGGCATAATGGTATAAAAATAGACAAATAGATAAATAGAATAAAATAGAAAACCCAGAAATAAAGCCCCATGTCTATAGCCAGCTGATATTTGACAAAATGAACAACTTACAATCGGGAAAGGACAACTTTTCAATAAATGATGCTGGGAAAATTGGATTGCTATAAGAAAAAGAATGAAACTGGACCTCTATCTCTCACCATATATAAAAATTATTAATAATTCAAGCTGGATTATTAACTTAAATGTAACAGCCATAATTATAAAGATCCTAAAAGAAAACCTAGGGGAACGCTTCTGGACATTGACCTCGGCAAAGAATGTATGACAAAGACTTCAAAAGCACAAGCAACAAACACAAAAGTAGACAAATGAGACTTAAGTAAACAAAAAAGCTTCTGCACAGCAAAAGAACTAATCAACAGAGTGAACAGGCAACCTGCAGAATGGGAGAAAATATTTGCAAAGTACACTTCCAATGGGGGACTAATATCCACAATTTACAAGGAACTCGAACAACTCAACAACAACAAAACCAACCCCATTAAAAAGTGGGCAAATTGGTACTGACTGATTAACACCATGGTGCTCAAATGGTGGTGGTGTTCAGTATGGTTTCGGGGGATGGGGGGTAGACCCACATCTGAGGGATGTGGTGAGCACTGTGGAGGGGAGGGGCATGCTTGAAATGTAGTTGGGGAAGGGAATTAGGGGTCTCAATAGGGGGAAGGAAATCCTCTAAAACTGATTTATGTGAATAGCTGTA